>JARVJO010000305.1:8977704-8987961 GCA_031762555.1 Cynodonichthys magdalenae
CCATATTTTTATATAACTTGTGTAGGAAGAATGTCACCTTGGCAGTATGACTTAGAAATTGAAATATTACTTTTGTTTTCAGTTCTAGTTGTGAATGGATTTTAGATTTTTTTTTTAAAGAATTAAAATCCAATTAGAGTTAATTGGGGGGGGGGGGGGGATAATTACCTGAGCTCCTGCGGACGCCTGCACTCTTTTTAAAATGAGCTGGAGGGATCAATTTTTTTCGCAGCTTTCCCTCTTCATCAGTGATGAAGACTGGCAGGTCGGAGTGTGAATCGGTCACATCCGAGCCGGGACCAGCGCATCAGAGAGAAGAAGGGAAAAAACTGCAGAATTTAACCCGTCACGCACCAGACCCGCATCCCCCGCACACAAACATGTCTGTTTGTAGCGCACGAGAGGGGAAAACATGACAATAATAATAACAGTAAGATAATAATGAATATCTGCGGCTCACTTACCTTCAGCTGGCCGGGTGGAGATGCGCTGCAGTCCGTGTGGGAGGAGAGGAGGTGAAAAATCCGCCTCCTGTTTTCTGCCTCGTCGTCTCCCCTCCCTTCCCCGAAGAGCTCTGCACTTCACGACTCGGTCCGGCCCAACATTTGGAAGAGCATCAGAACATGTCTGGTCGCGCTCTGCTCTCGGAACCACTCGACTCGTGTCGGAAAACACCGGAAATCAGAAAAATCAGACCCAATTTATGTGACTCAGGTAAATAGTTTAAAAAGCTGAAGTTATTCATAATCAAGTATTCATTTAAAATATTACTATGATGCATTGCTTCAATTAAACTCATATCTAACTTCCCATGTTTTATTGATAGCTGGGTTATTGTTATTGATCGATTAGAATAAATGTTATCTTTTAAAAAATACTCCTGCAACAATCTTCTTTTATCCAACTTAATATGAAATTTTGGAAAAAGATAAAATGATTCTCAAGTTAGCAGTAAATTTCCAATATTCAGATGTTTTGAAAGGGTTTTATGTCAAAAAGAATGTAAAAATCTAATATCTCTCAGTTTGGAGAAATCATGTTTAATTCAATCCCTAATGTGCTGATAGTAGGCTAAATTTGAATAAGACCTAAGAGCTAATTTGAACAGGAGCTAAAGGCTAATCTGAATGAGAGCATTTATAGTCAGATATGTTCTCAAGTCTTTGGCTCCAAGTCCAAGTCAAGTCTAAGTCTCTAATACTTGGGACTTAAGTGTGACTCAAGTCTAAGTCCGAGTCACGAGTCCCCATCTCTGTATATAGCAGCTAATCTGAACAGGAGTTTGTTGTGGAAATATTTAACAAAGAACATAAATATGAGATATGAGTAGAATAGATAGAAGAAAGACACTTCGCAGAAGAAAACAATTGGCCAAATTATACATTTTGTTTTTAAGGGGAAAAAAATCCTAAAAATTACTTCATATATAGATTTGACAAATCCCCCAATACAGGAGCTTCACAAAACTGAGGTTGCTAAAAAAAAGCTATCTACAACAGGTAAGATATTAACTGCCAATATCCTTTCTACAGAACCCCACTTCCAAGACCTGAAATTCAATCACTTTTTAATTCTATTTTAGCCAACTTTACAAGTCAATCTGAATCTTTAAAAATCTATATTTAGTTTTATGCTTTCTGAAAAATACACAATTGGCTCATTTTTTTTTTTCAAACAAATAAAACTCACTAAATGTTAAAGATTAAATGTGTGGAGAATGTGAATGTAAATGAAAACAGTTCCAGTTGAAAGAATATGTTTAATATTTTCATGATTTTATTACAGAGTCTTGGAGTTATTTCACATGCTAGGGGCAACAAGGTAAAAGGCTGTTGACACACTATAAATGTATTAATTGCTACAAGTAAAACCTAAAGTGACTTGTGTGTGAGAGTCTATTTTCACCTGTATACACAAAGTGAAGAGGCAGTATCAACAGACAGGATAAAATCTTGATGTAGAAGCAGCATCAGCAGTCAGATGCTGCTGGCTGAGCGTAACTCTCCCTCAAGGCAATGAGACTGAATGAAGCCTTAATGGAGTGGAGCTGCTTAATGGAGAAAAGGAGCAACAGACACACCTTTGAGTTCATGATCGCCTCAGTATAAAAGGCACTATGCATGCTTTGTTTTTTTTCATCAGGAAGTCTTGTTGCGTCTTACATTTGCTGACTGTTGAAGCAAATGGATTTAGACTCTTCTAACAAAGAAACATGATTTAAACAGATAAACTGAACCTGATAAACTATTCTTTGTTGCCTGAGAGGGAATAACGTCACCGTTGTTTCAGATTTAGAAGATGAAACATCAGAACGGGATCAAATTTAGGAGACAGAGAGCATCCATACAAAACTGGTGAGCTCACATTAGACTTGTGTATGAAAATAAGTTGTAAATATTTGTCAAGTACAAAAAAAAAGAAAGCATGAAAGAGTGTTTACATTAAAAGGGAAGAATCCTATCTTGTAGCGTTTTTACAAACAGTAGACTCACAAGTGTTCCTATCGGTCTCTGATTTTAATCTGCACTGATATCTCGTTCTAAGTCTTCCTCTTGGACCTTCCTCTGTCCCCTGCAGGTTGGGAGTTAGCTGCAGGAGAAAGTGCGTGGGCCTGAAAGTCAAGTTTCTGCTGCAGGATCCCCGTGAGAAGGAACTCGGCGGTGACGACGGGGAGCGATGCAGACACGGCGGGGCCACACAGTCGCCAGTCCTCCTCGCAGGAAATCACTACAGTCTGAGGCTGGGAGAGAGTCGGGGGTGGAGGGGGACAGGAAAGACATGAAATGGAACGACAGCACATGAAGAGAGATACGAGAAGAGCGCTGAGCTCGGTTAGTACCTTATGAGACGAGGGCATCTTTGGTAGAAAGACGGCTCCGCTGCAGCAAACGATTTCTTTCATGTGAACTGGCTCTGGCTTCACCGACTTTGTGACATGGATCTCATATCCCTGAAAGAAACAGACGTAAAGCAATACGTTGGACATCTTTGTAAGCAAATACAGCGTAAATAGTTTCTATTTTTGTTTAGGCTCTGCAAGAAAAAAAAATCAATAAAAGACTCCTGGGAACAGAGTTTGGTCCGAAGTACACCCTAATTTTAGCCAGGCATCAGCATTATCATCTTAGCTCAAGTTATCCTTTTACAGCTTTGATGAAACTGCACAGCTGTGGAAACATAATACCTCAACATAATGTGTACATAAAGACTAAATGTTAGATTAGATCCAACAAGCTACGGTCGACACGTCAGCCAAGCTAAAACTTTTGCTTTGAGGCAGACAACTTCTGTGCCTTCAGGAAAAAGAAAATTAAATGCAGTGGTGGACACAGTTAGCTTCACTAACCATTATCCACTAAACATGAATCTTAGCTCTGCTAATGCTAAACCGCTAAACAGATAAAACATTAAAGGATGCAAATGTCTTAGTGGTTAGCGGTTGCAAACCTGTTGTCAGTTTGATTCTATTGGTTTAATTTGAAGGTTGGTGGGATCATTGTATTTTTTATGAATACCATTTGAAATTAGTCAAACAAATAAAAAATACTTTCTCTACCATATTTTGTACGCAGTCAGTTTTTGTATTTGTTATTTAAACATTGCTAAATGTGATTTTATATTTTTATTTGATGCTTTTAGTTTGAAGTTTAGCTGCTAAAGACGCTACATGCTACACACACGGTGCCTGACACATCCACACTGCTTGTAAGAGGGGATAGATTTTAGTTTATAAATTTTTTTAGTGGAATTACAATTAGCAGAACCTAATTTAGTGGAAGGTAATCAGTTTATTAACAGTAAGTTATCAAAAAGCTAATCAGCAAAATGAGAAGCTAGTTCCGCTATTAGCGGAACTGTGCCCACCACAGATAAAATCCTGCACATAACACTAGTCACATTTCCATTGACCATGAAAATGTGCAAATTAAAATTTCGAAAATTATTTTTGCTTAATGGAAACACGTCAGTTTAAAAAAAACTTCCCTTTTTCAACAAAATGGTTTTGCGCTAGGATGAGGTGATTTTTCGGCCGTATCGAAATTGGTTTATTTCGCAAAACTGCAATGGAAACACTTTTTTCGCATTATGGGAGTCATGTGATCAACAACCAGATGTTTCTACTGGCAAAAAAAACGATGAAGAAGAAGAAGACAACAGGAAGTCGTACGATGATGATGGAGCGGCATGTTTGGATTCACAAGGAGACGGAGTATTTTCTTCATTTAGTTCACGACAGGTATTACAAACATATTAGATTCAAAACAGCAAAGAAATGCGAGCATTTATCAAGATCTTACAGCTGTCGCCGCCGTGTTTATAATGACTTATCGCGAGAACAAACATATTCACGCGTGATTTTAATAGCATTTCCTACTTAATGGAAACACTGCAGTTGCAAAACTGTGTTTTTTCCGACATTAACAGAATATCGACAAAGTTTTGTGCACATTTGCAATGGAAACGCAGCTACTGACACATCACTCACTAATAATACGTGACCGTTAGGAGGATGAGTGAGTTACCTGCAAGAGAGGCTGACTCCTGGCCGCCTCAAGGGAGTCCTGCAGGCAAAAACTGAACTTTTTCTCCTGCTCTGGATCTTTCACAACAAAACTATTAGGAGAAAGGAAGCTTCCAGCTTTGCCACTCTGAAAAACAGAGAGGAGAATCTGTTTGAGTGCGTCTTTGTCCTTCTGCTTGGACTTAAAAATGAACACATTTTACAGCTGCGCAGGAAACCAACCTTTTCCAGCCAGTCCGTGGTGACGACAGGGACACCTTTGGCCACGGCACACAAGAACTTAACTGTCCTCCGCACTTTATCTGTCACCAGACAGTTCATGTCCACCACGCCTGTAGCCATGCTGCCTCCTAATCGAGTCAACACTCGCTCCCCTGTTTCATCCACAACCCCTGTGAACAACACCTGACAGGATCGCAGCACAAATTCTTTTGGTCTACAGACATTTTAACTGACAAATGTTTTTAATAGAGATATACTGTCAGTTATATCTTTGGACCTATCTAGTTCATGATATTAAAAAAAAAAAACAAACACAGACCTTGTAGGTTTTGCTCCCTGCCCGAAGTCGACCACTCGCTGCTGGGGAGCCAGAAGAGGAGCGAGGAGTCTTTGCCAAAGGAGAGGATTCTGAGGAGGCCTGTCGCTTCCGGGAAACATTACTGGTTGGTGTTTGAGGCTGCTAAACACAAGTAGGAGATGAAGAGCATTACAATACACTACATGCTAAAAAATTAAAACAATCAGTAAAAACTGAATACAAGTAATAAAACATAAAAGAATGAAGTGGGCAGGTGACCACTAAACCACTTCATTCATTAGTGTATTGATGGTGAGAGTGGAGGAAACTGGGAGTGCAGTCTAATGGCTGGAAAGGCTGAGTCAGAAAAGGAAACAGCTCTGGTCCTTCACAAGAAAACAACATTAATCACAAAAAACTAAACTATCATTTGCTTTGAATTTCCCATCAATAAATCCTTTCTTTGAACTAAAACATCAGTTTCTAACCCCAATTACCTGCCTAAAACAGGGGTCTGCCACCTTTACAATTAATACATTTTTCCTCCTCAGCTCACAAATAAAATGTGTCGGAGCTGCAAAACATGGTACAACTGTGATTATCAACTAGTGGTCCGTGGGTCACCTCGAGTTTGTTAAAGCGGGGCTTTTTGGCCTGTGGGGATAACATTATGAAGGTAAAAATACATAACAAAATTTAACACTTCTTATAATTTTTCCATTTTACGACAAAACAAGAGCTTATCCGTTTAAAAAAAAAAGAAAAAAAGAAGTTTGTACCAATTTGTATGAAAATTAAAACACTAAACTATGAAGGAGTTAAAAAAAAAAGATAAGGATCTAAAGAAGTAAGGCTGGAAGTTGGATCATTGAAGTGGTCAACAAACCACTAGTATGATCTAATCAACAGGTTTTATTTCTTGTGTTAGTATAGATCACATATTTGCAAACAAATTAACAAAAATCTGCTAAAAATAGCCTTTTCTGTTATGAGTATGAAAAAATGTCTCATGTTAGTTTTGTTTAAAGCTTTTCAGAGCCACAGCAGAGGGACCACAGGTCCACAGGTTGAAGACCCCTGACCTAAAAGGAATGCTCATCACCTGCAGTCTTTCCATACCAGAATTTTAAAAGAAAATAACCTTATATAAAATGACAGATTTGTAACAGTTTTGCTCAAACCTGGGAAAAGATGTTATCAAGGTCTCATGTTTTCATGAGAGATCTTGCATGTGTTAGCACTCAGATTAACAACTTTGAATGACTCTCAGCTACTACTAAACCAAATATTCACTCAAAATCTGTAAAACTGACTAAGTAGAAGTAATTTTTGTATTTTCTAAGCTCAGTAAGCTGTGGTGGCCATCTTGAATTGGTTTGACGCTGTAGATGTAAATTCTGAGGGTTTGATTTAAATATGTCCAGTGGTTCATGAGACACATTGGTAAAGGTGGACAACCAGAACATAATCACCCTTTCACCTTCATAACCTGGTGATAAACATCTATAAATGTATCCATGAAATAAGGAAGTCACCTTTGATGCTTCCACCTTTGCCGTCTGTTTTGTGGAAGATGCAGCTTCCTTTAGCTCCTCTTTTTTACTTTTCTGGATCACTGATGTCCGACCTCTGGTTTTCTTCTCAGCCACCTCCACCTTCTTCTGCTCACCATCTTCTACCTCCTCTTCAGGAGGAGGTTCTTTTACATTCTTCTTCGTTTGAGTGCTGGAAGCTCTACCTGTTCTCCTCACCTGGACAGGTGCAGGAATTTTATGCTGTTGCTCATCTTTCTCTTCTTCTGCTGCTGTTTTTTGCACACTGTTTTTGGAAACTTTATCATCTACGTTTGGATTCGTCTCCAACTCAGTCTTCTTTCTGTTTCTACCTTTGTCAGCATTACTGACAGGAGCTACAGGTTCCTCCATGTTTTCAGTCCTTGCATCTTTTTGACCTCTGCCCCTGACATTTCTTTTAGGAGGAGGTGATTTTTCTTGGCTTGACTGGTTCTTATCGTTTAAAACTGAAGGCTTTGATTCATTTGCATTGACCTTCTGCTGCCCCCTACTGGTAACAGCCTGCTGAGAGTGGGACTCTTTTACATAACTGTTCTGCAGAGTTTCAGATGAGGATGCATCAGACAATATTTTCCTCCCTCTTCCTTGCTGCCGACCCCCCCTTACTCTGCAGGAGTTCTGCTCCACGGGTCCTGCAGTTACCGTCACCCTCCGCCGGCTGCTTCTGCTAACGGGTGTCTGGAGCTTCTCGCTCTTTCCTCCTCTTCCTCGGCCCTCCCTGGTGCCGGCGTTGGAAGCAGACCTCTCGGAGCTGATGGAGTTGGACGAGTTGGAGCGAGACCGAGTTCTCCTGGCTGGGAAGTCTTCGCTGGCTGAAACGGACGCGTTTGGCTCCAGCTCAGCAGCAACAGGAGCGGAGGTTGTTTTTCTCGTTGACCTTCGGCCTCTTGCGGGAACCTTTGGCTTCTCTTCCTCGCCCTTCAGTTGCTTTTTTTTAGCTTCCTTTTTTTGTTCCTCTTTTGTCGCCTCTTCACTCCTCGTTCCATCTTTTTTTACGCTCTTTAGATTGGATTTGATTCTCTCAGCATCTTCCATTTCTTTTGTTGCTTTTCTTTTATTTTGTAGTTCTCCCCTCCTCCACAACATCCCTGTCTGCTTTTGTTGTCCTTCTCCATCACCCATCTCTTTTTCCTCTTCATCTTCTTGCAGCCTTGCATTAATCCCGCCTCTTGCTTGCATTAGCTCTTCCTTGCCGTTATCATCCTTTGCCTTTTCCCTCCTTCCTCTTGTTTTTGGAAGCGTCTTACTTTCCTTTCTTGTATGTCTCTTTGGAGATGCCGAACACTCCGCCTCCTCTTTTTCTTGCACTAATTTTACCTTCGTCTGTCCTGACTTTGAAGCGCCTGATTGGTCTGTTTTATCTGTTTTTGTTTTTGGGAGAGTTCCAGCTGAAAGGATTTCAGAATTTGTTGATGGTTCTGTCTCTTCTTCAGAATGATGCTGCTTTTCTGTTTGTGAACCAAGAATCAAATCCTCATCACTCTTCTTGTCTGTCTCGATTAGCTGAGCTTCTACAGCAGGAACCTCAGTAGAAGTAAGAGGTCGTGTCTGCCCTTCATCATGTGTTTCTTTTGTTTGTGGATTTGCAGTTGAGTCAGGTTGGATTTCAGCAGAAGAGAATTCAGAACTAGTAAGCTGCTGTGTCTCCTCATCTTCCAGATGAAGCTGCTTTGCTTTTCTTTTTCGTGGAAAAACCAAGACTTCACTATCGTTCTCTTCTTCCTCACCTCTAACTTCTGGCTGAGATGAAACACCAGACACTTGGGAACCAATCAGAGGCGGAGTCTGCTCCTCTTCCACCAGCAGAGGTTTTGCTTTTCTCTTCCGAGGACTGAAGCTCTCCTCTTCGCTCGGCTTGCCCTCGCGTTGGGATTCAATGGCAGACGCTTCAGAATTACCCAGGGACTGTGTCTCGTCTTCCAGCTGCAGCGGCTTTGCTTTTCTTTTCCGTGGGCCTGGCACTGAATCATCATCTTCATCACTTGCAACAATGGGCTGGGTTTCAGCAGTGTAGGCATTAGAATCTGTCAGCTGATCGGACTCGTCTTCTTCAACATGAAGCTGTTTAGCTTTTCTTTTTCGCACGAGCGGCATCGAGTACTCGTCATCTTCATCTATAACCATCGGCTGAGTTCCAGCTACACTGACATGCATGGGCTGGGTTTCAGCTAATGATAAGGCTGAACAAGTATAAGGCTGCGTTTGTTTCTCTTCAAGCTCTGGTGAGAAGCCTTCATTGTTGTCTTGGTTGTCACCTGTACACATGGGCTGAGTTTCAGCTATAAAAACTGCTTCAGAGACGATCTTTTCCTTTGTTTCAGTTTGTATTCTGGGTTTAACGTGTGCAGAACAAATAGAACTACTTGTTTCTAATCTTTCTTCTTCAGAAAAAAGCACTGGTTGAGTTTCAGCTATAGCGAGCGTAGTTGAGCAATCTGTGAAGTCTGCAGTCTGAGCCTCTGCTGCGTTTTGTCTCTTATCATCCGAATCTTTCTCTGGATCATCGTAAAGCTCTGAAACATAAGCCTGAGTCGCTTCAAAAGCTAAATTAACACAATCTTCTTTCTCAGAATCATTAACAAGCTCCTCGTTCTCCTCATAAGGCTGCGTTTCCTCCAGGTTGGAGTTGTTCTCTGCAGATGCTTCATAAGCAGCTGAGGTATAAGCCTGGGTCTCCTCCAGGTTTACTCCTCCTCCTCCTCCTCCTCCTCTTCCTCCTGCTGACTCAAACGCCTGGGTGCTCTCCTGACACTGCAGGTGGCTGCTGTCAGACAACCCCAGCTGGAAGGAGTCTGCTCTGTTGGACCGGTCATCTGGTTTAGACTCAAGTCCTGACGCTGGGTTTGGGTGCACCCCCGCCTGCTGGTCTCTGGTCTGAAGAAGAAAATATTGTGTCTCAGCCACAGCGTAGTCTTCATCCTCCTGGCTGTCTGAGCAGGAAGACGGAACTATGGGTGTTAAAGCAGATGCTTTAAGTTCACCTGGGGGATGAAAAGAAGAAAAACATTTTGAATATGATGCCAGCAGCATGTTAAAATAAGTCAGGACAGAGACATGTTCACCACCGTGTTGCATCATTTCTTAGGAAAACAATCTTAACCATGTAAGTAGGTAAGAAGACCATGATTAAGTAATATTTTAATATATTTACTTTGTGTTTAATTTCACTATTGTTGTATGTTGTTCGTTTCAGGAGGGATTTTTTTCTTTTTTCATCATTACAAGGTTAAAGTTCATGCTGCCCAGTTTACTTAAACTCTTTTACCACAACATCAGGCTGAACTTTTTCAGTTTTTTGCCTATTTTCTGTTTTTATTTGTTTTTCACTCACGTCCAAAAGCAACAGAAGAGGGGCTTATGAAGGCCTGAGTCTCCATGTTTTCAACTTCTTCTGAAAAATAAAAAAAGAAAACACATAAAACATGTAACAAAAAAGGAAGAAAAAAAAACACATGTGACCCAACGCATCGAAGCGAGGATTTAAACGCAACATGAAGTGGGATGTGGAGAAATTAAAAAGAAAAAAAATTCTAATTCTAAACTGTGGGAGATGTGGAGAAATAGGCAAATACACTCACCGGCCACTTTATTAGGTACACCTGTCCAACTGCTCGTTAACACTTAATTTCTAATCAGCCAAT
>JARVJO010000305.1:8996937-9030161 GCA_031762555.1 Cynodonichthys magdalenae
CCCCCCCCTGCCACCCCCCCCCCCCCCCCCCCCCTCTCAGCTGGAGTCTGCCTTTACAGCCTGCAGAATTAGAACTCAATCAATATAAGCTATTGATCTATCAGACATCTGGGGTGGGGATGGGGGGTAACTATAGGCCTCTGCTCTGATCCAGAGTCCCTCATTGTCTGAAACAACAGTCATATCTGAATGTGGGAGACAAAGAAAGCTGACGGAGGGGCTCTGACGGAGGAAGAAAAGACCCTTCTCCCCCATTTCTCTGCTCTTTTTTTGTACCCCTCTCTCTAAAGCCTTGAGATGACTAAAGGAGGGGGCGGGGGGTGCAGACACACCCGGCGCTGGGTGAACAAAGCCGGTCCCGTTATTTCCCCGCTGCTCACACACCCACCAGTTACTGCAGTGCACAAGGTTCACCCGGAGAAGCACAAGGAGTGGGTGATCCCTTCTTTTAATAAACCCAATGTGTTTTATTTTAGTTTATATTTGTATGTGTAGCCAAACTGAATCATTCTCTTCAGATAAATATAATAATCACTGTGAACGTTTTCAAAGGATTAATCATGTTAAAGAAATAAGTCATCCACCCTGATCACATAAAGAAAATAGTCTTTTTATAACCTTACCTTGGCACCTATCTGGTTGCCGCACTGGCCGGCCTGGATGTGCACGATCTCCCTCATGATGGATGCGAAAGTTTGACAAGAGAAGAGTGGAAAAAGAGGTGTGTGGATGAGCACGACGAGCCGAACCGAGCCTTGTGAGACCGGACAATGGATTTATAAGGCTGGAGCGTTTCCAGCGCGGGGCGTGGGGGCCCGGATTGGTGCGAGACCACACCCAGAACAAGCTGCTGCGCGCGGAGATTGGATGAGAGGAGGACTGACCCGGGGGGGGGCGTGACATGGCTGCAGAGCAGGGAGTGGAAATCAGAAAAGGAGACTGAGCTGAATTTTAGCAGCTGGTGTTCAGTAAACATGTATTACAGCTGTTTTAAAGTCATCCATGACTAATGGGCTTTGTGATGAGGAAACAGATGGCAGGAAATTTAGTGTAAGTGTTGTTTGCTTGTAAAAGAATGACGTTATGCACAAACCACGTGCACAACACCAAATTTAAAGCTCTAATCCACGCGTCAAACTCAAGGCCCACGGACCAAATGTGGCCCAAGGGTGATTCCCATCTGGTCCACCAGGGGGGGCAAGAAAAAAAATTCTTTACTTGATATGAAAATAGTTGCTTATATCAATCGTGAACTTTAAATTTATGATTTAAAAAATAAACAAATTAAAAAGGTGAAAGATAATACTTGTCCTGCCCCTGAGTTGTTGGCTTTAGGTAACTGGGCAATTTAGTTAGATAGCACAATAATAATGTATTAAAATAAGCTGCTTTAAAGCCAGCATTGTCGATCATCCATAGGAATTCCCTGTCAGAAAGTGGAAGAGTTCAGAATTCAAGATGGCAACTCAACAGTGAGTAAAACTCTCTAAGTTTTACTATTAATATTATTTTCAACTTAGTCAGTCATACACATAGTACTTTTCAGTGTTTATAAGAGGACGTCTTAAAACACTGTTTAGTCTATGTTAAACATGAAAAATCAAAGTTAATTACAATTACACCATAATGCACATGTGGCCCTGAAAATGAGTTTGACACCCTGTTCTGTAAAATTGACTGAGCTTTATAACCTTTTTTGTGTTGTTAGGGAACTGGAGCGTCCGTCTTGAATAACTCTACAAACTGAAGTCATGCAGTGATTATGTTCTGAAGGTTTTGTTAAAATCAGTCATTACTGGAGGGACTGACACAAACCTGTTGATGTTAGTTTGTCAGTCACCTGTTAACGGAGTTAAAGTTGGCAAAACCTAATTTAATGGAAGCGAACTGTGTCCATCAGTCCCCTGGTTCAAGATATTTTGCTAACGCTACAGACAAATGGATAAATTTTCACATCTGTTGTTGCAGATTGGATTATTCGTCACCTTCCTCTTTGACCTCTCAGCGTGATTTAGCCACAAAAATGATTTGACAGCATTTAAATAAATTGCTTTAAAACTAAACTACAGACTTCAATAACAGGAACAGTCACACAGAAGTGGTTAACAGGTCTTGTGCTTTCAATTCACATTCAGCTTGTGTGGAAAACAGGAGCTAATCTGGTCTATAAGTATAAAAACACCCAGTATTAGGATACCAACACATTTGCTGCTGTATTTTTTATATTCATTTTCCACAATCTTATCTAAACATAACATTTTGATCAAAGTATAAATTGAGGGAATTTTGTATATCATTCTTCATATTTAATTCATAATAATTCAAATACATTATTGTCACTGAACCATGAATTTACAATTGAGGATCAAAAACAAATAGTTGATTAATTTACTGATATTAAATATGTATTAGTACTTATAGCTTAATGCTAAATGTTGCATTAGGATAGCTAAAAGCCAAAAGCAGCAAAATTCTTTAAAATAAAAAAAATATTAGATTAAATCTAAAAGTTGCAAATGAATAAAAGCTCGTAACATAATGCTCAACAAAAGCTAAATTTGGGAAAGAACACCTAAAGCTAAACATAGCAAAATTCTTGCTAAAAATAGCAAAATACTTGCTTAAAGCTAAAAGTAGCAAAAGGCTAGTTAACAGCTAAAGTAGCAAAGGAGTGAGTTGATTTCTATCTTATGGTAGATCTGATTTCACAAGTTGAGTGTTGAATCATGTTGATAAATATGCAGTTCATAGATTCACCGCTAGATGGCGACAAACGGCGGATACGAAAAGATTAGTGAAGGTGGGCGTTGATCAAATCAACGACGACTTCCCCTCAACAACAGACATTTTTCTGATTCCAACCGACGGCTCGACTTACAACTGGAAACCTACTTCATTCTATCCTGAACAGGTTTGTTTATTTCAATTGACCAAATAAAACCATAAAAAACAAGTAGTTGATGTTTTAACATCGCTTTTATGAGCTGTGTTAAAAATCTTCACCGCCGCTTTTCAGCAGCAGGAGGAGGCGAGGCGTACTGACACTCGGTACTCGGTTCTTCGCGATTTACGTTTGCTTTTATTACCTTTAAATTCCTCCCCATATTGATATTGATTGGAAATTCAACACTCTCAAGTATGACAGCCGTGAAATCGGACATGTTATTTTTTTTTATTAAAACCAAAGCACCGATTTACGTTACCAGTGGTTGTTTGTGAAGAGGGAGGAGCCGCGAGCAGAAAACACAAACTGTGGATCAAATGACGACCATGGACATGCGGGACTTTATCAGGTTTTTCCCAAAAGCTTTCAATGTTTTAAAAACGCTTTTAGGAATAATATTTAGCTGGTCAAGTAACAGATTCGGTCTATTAAGAAGTTGAATTTTGTTACATTTAGATCAGCTATAGCACTAATATCCTTTTATTGATGATTTTATTTACTATGATCTAATCACATACTGTAAAATATCTCTGTCAGAATGAGACGTGTTTTAGACCAATGTTTACTCAGCTTTTTAGCTTTTCTACAAAATAACAGCAGAGACTTGTGGCCCCAACTTCAAGTCAAACAAACGCTTTTGTTTGTTTGAATTGATAACAATGTTTAACAGATAGTTAAATTAATTATGCTAATTTAATCAATTTTAATTACATTAACATTTGTAACAACTTAGGGAAAAAAATGTTATTAATTTTTAAATGTAAGATCCCACCTCAATGTTTCTGGATCCACAGGGTCCTGACTCCAACTTTGGGAACTGATCGACTGTATTTTTCGTATTGATGCTTGTTCATTTTTTGTAGTTTTTTGCTGTGTTCAAATATTAACTTTTTAGACATTTTAGCATTAAACTTTTATTTTCTGCTTTAATAAAAGCTCATGTTGCACCATGATTGTGTTTCAGGAAGTAGGCGGAGCTTAAAGGCCCACACTCTGGTTTAAAGAATACAATAATCAAAGATTAAAGGAGACTATTCTCATTCACGTCACGTGGGTGCTTGGGAAATAATTTTTGTTACTCGGGTCCAGATTTGGACACAGCAACAGATAGAAGTAGAGCAACAGCACTATTAATAAAATAAATAAATAAATAACAGTAGAAGCAGCAGATCTCTAGAGTTCTGCAGCCTAACAGCGTCAGGAAGCAGCCTGGTGGTCCTGCTCTTGATGTTCTGCACCCTCCTCCTGGAGGGGAGGGGGTGGGGTCTTTAATGATGCAGGAAACCCTTCTGACAGATTCTGTAAACAGGATCATGTTGGCTTCAGTTCCTAACACTCAGAGTATGTTGGAACATTTAGTTTAGTTTTTAATACTACATGTTGATGGTCAGAATGTAGCTAAAACTTCAGCTTCATTTTGCCTTTAAGACTTAGAAATTTGTGTTTCAAGTAAAACCTCTAGATATAGTATTTTGTTGCTCTATTCATCGTAAATCTGTTTCTCATTTGAAACACTATTTAGAGTGTATTTTAGTTTTGGTGTAATGATGCAAAATGGACGTATTTTCTTTAGTGTCCAACTACTTTAAATCATTTTATTCAGAGCTGCAGTATTTGCCTTTCCAGACAATTTCTTTCTTGACGAGGCATTTAATATCTTTTTCCATCAGAAATCAAGATGTTTTACACATGTGGACCCAACGAAGCCATGGTGGTGTCTGGTAATGAATTTATTAATAATTCTTTTACAACATCCCACTTTATAACACAATATGTCAGCCTTTGTGATGCTGTAATATTGTTTGAAAGCACATATTTTTTATACTGATGAAGAATGGTTTATGGTGAAAAGGTAATACTTTGTCATGTCCTCAGATTAGGTTAGGCTGATTAAGTTTGGAGTAGCTCTGGGGTTTTCCATCTTTTGTAATATGTGTTGAGAAATTCTTTGAGATGTTCGCATTGTTGCAACATGAAGCTGTGATATTTATTATTTTCTGAACCATTTGGACTGAAAAACGCTTGATGTTCCGAGTTTTGGCCTCCTCTTTCAGGTTGTGGCCGCTCTCCACCTGTAATGATCGCTGGAGGAAGAGTGTTTGTCATCCCGTGTATACAGAAGCTCCAGAGGTGATCTTATTTCTATTTCCCATGTTTGGTTTTTAATTTTATCTTTAACTTTTGTCTGTTTTATCCAAAAAAATAATATTTTTCTTTTATTCACAGAATTACCCTCAACACAATGACTCTAAATGTGAAGAGTGACAAAGTTTACACTCGTCATGGCGTCCCCATCTCTGTCACTGGAATTGCGCAGGTTGGCAGCGTTTTTTTTAACCTTTATTTATACAAGTACTTCATTGACAATAACTCATGTTCAAGAAAAACCTGTTTTTTCCTTTCTTTTGTTGTTTTGCTTCAGCTTTGCTGATGTGTGATGATTTTAGGCCTCTGATTTCTTCTTTCACTTCTTGTTTTTCTAGGTGAAAATTCAGGGTCAGAACAAGGAGATGTTAGCGAACGCCTGTCAGATGTTCATGGGTAAATCCGAGGCGGAGATTGCTCAGATTGCGCTCGAGACACTGGAGGGCCACCAGAGAGCCATCATTGCTCATTTAACCGTGGAGGTTTGTCTTCTAACAGTCGCAGCTGGTTTTGCATGACTCTTCCTGAACACGGTTGTTGATTGTGCTGCCGATTGTGTATTTTAGTTTGCTTTAACAATGTTGTGACTCTGCCTTGTGAGCAGGAGATCTACCAGGACCGCAAGAAGTTCTCCGAACAGGTCTTTAAAGTGGCCTCCTCGGACCTGGTCAACATGGGGATCGGTGTCGTGAGCTACACGCTCAAAGATGTTCATGATGATCAGGTGTGTGTTTTTCTCTTTAATTTCATGTTTTAATAAAAATCATGTTGAGCACATCCAAACAAACGCCTCAGAAATGTTGTGTCTCATTCTGAGTTGTTTTCATTTCATGAAAAGCTTTTAGTCCCAGTTTCTTCCGTTACAGGAAGACACTTTAGTGATTGATATTGATGATCTGTGATTCAGCCAACCCCCACCCTCTCATAGCAACCGAGACAAATTAGACCTAAGTGCTTCTATGGTAACCAAACCAGGTTTGTCGAATGTTCTTCCTTTTCAGCTGCTCAGACTGTTTCTTCTTCTAGTGTTTTATGATTCTACAGGCTTTTATCAGCTGTTGTTTGAAGTTTATTTATGAAAACTGGTTGATTTACTGTGGTGTGGATATATTTGATTTATTACTTGGTAATTGTGTTGCTGCTGGATTGTTTCCGGAGATAGAAAAGTAAAATTTTCTTCCACCGGCCACAGTGGCTACTGAGACATTTTACCAGACACTATTTTTCATTTTTGTGTGGTAACACTGTGGCATGTGGACGATTCAGTCCTTGATGGCCTCTAATTTAAAATGTTTGTGCCTACAATGAAGCTAATAGCCTTTCTGCTGGAGGGCACATGCTGCAGACAGCTGGAACAAAACATTGACTGGCTGATCTCATAACTGAGCCAGTTGTAAACTTGTCATCGTCAGTTGTTGTGGAAATCTTTATTTAACAAAGACAGAAATATGTGATCACAAATGAAAAGGCACTTCATAGAAGGGTCGTCTGAGTTTAATTGCAATTGCAAGACACAAGAGTTTAACACAGAACTGAACAGCTCTGCGCCAAACTAGTTGTGCCAAGAGCCAGAGTTTGAAACCCTTCTTTATACCCAATATCTGCATGTTTATCTAAACAAAGAAGAAGAGAACATTTTGACAAATTGTCCCTGTAGGGGTGACTATCTCTTCACCACATCCTGTCTTGATGGTAAAACACCTTATATCAGAGAGAACAAAACATAAACAATGAGCTCATAAAACAATAAAGTCACAAACAGGAGATAGATCACTGACTCGTGGCTTGAGAAGGATGTGAGACTTAAGAGATAAGTTATTTTTCCGTTACATCAGTTTTTGTCCCAAAAACAAAAGGTTTAACCTTTGGTTCTTCCTCGATTCCTCTTGAATGTTTTTGTTCTCTGCCGCCCTCTTAACTTAAGGGAAAAAAAACGCCACTTTGCTAAAGTTACTGTTCAATTTTTCTACTCCTGATGGCTTTTACAGCCAACTAGCAGCCACTCAGGCACATCGCTGCCCCCTACAGGTCAGTAGCACAAATTGAAGGCAGTTTTTTTCCTGTTCAAATCATAAACCTGCCTTGTGGCTTGTGCATTGTTCAAATTTACTCGCAACTTCATATATTTACAGGCATTCGGCCGGTGGCGGGTGCTAACTTCCACCCGATTGCTTCATGGCAGCACCAGGTTTGATTATCTGTCTGTTTTTTCTTCTCTACCTGACAGGATTATCTTCACTCGCTGGGTAAAGCTCGTACTGCTCAGGTCCAGAGGGATGCCAGGATCGGAGAGGCTCAATATAAACGTGATTCTGTTATGAAGGTAAAGAATTTTAAAAATTAAAATGTTTAATAAAAGAAAACGCTCATGGTTGCCAGTTCAAAAGCATAAATGTACACCTTTTACCTGTATCAGCTATAAAATAAAACATGCAAGAAACTAACAGATCTGTAGGATTTTAATGAAACACAATAAAACTCGGCTCCCTTTAAAACTTTAACTCATGTTTAAAGTTTAAATGAGTGCAGAACTTTTTAAAATCTTATGTTTTTTTGTCGCTGCTGTAGGATTTACAGTTTACTCTTAAATCTCATCAGAAAGCTTCAACAGATTCAGTCTCTCTTTATCTCAAATTATTGTCTTCTAAATTGGAAGTGAAAGTCTTTTCAACTAAATCTTGATGAAACGATGTAGAAACATTAAAAAATAGATGTGACTTCTCTGCTGCTTATGGTTCAAGATTGAAGCTCTGACTTGTTTTTGCACAGCGACAGTCTATTTGTGTCTGCTCTTCAGTTTACAGTCAGGGAGTGAGAGTCAGGTGTGTGGTTCCCATGGGAATCATAATGAACCACTGACAGCAACTTTAACATTGCTGTTGATCTTGGTCCTCTTGATTCGTCTTGAGCAGTTCATACAATAAAACGTAGGCATCAATATCATAGCTTAAAAAACTTTCAGGAGCTGCTTCAGCATGTTTTCAGGATGTTTCCAGGATTTCACGTGTCTCCCATTTGCAACCATTTCCAGGAGGCCCACGCCATGCAGGAGAAGGTGTCTGCTCAGTACAAGAATGAGATAGAAATGGCGAAAGCGCAGAGAGATTACGAGCTGAAGAAAGCAGCGTACGACGTCGAGGTCAACACAAAGAAGGCCGAGTCAGAAATGGCCTACCAGCTTCAGGTACGCTCCTCTGCTCCGGATCCCATCCACAGCGTCTAAATGAACAAGTTAGAGGGCAAGCGGTGGTTTCCTGGATTATTCTAAACCATTATTGCTTGATTTGTAAGTAGCGTTTAAATTGTCTTTACAAGGTGGCAAAGACCAAGCAGCGCATCGAGGAGGAGAAGATGCAGATTCAGGTGGTGGAGCGCACGCAGCAGATTACTCTGCAGGACCAGGAGATCATCCGCAAAGAGAAGGAGCTCGAAGCTAAAGTCAAGAAGCCCGCCGAGGCTGAGAGATACCGGCTGGAGAGGCTGGCTGAGGCTCAGCGGTGAGTACTGGAGCTGGACTCTGCTCATGGCCCGGATCAGGAGGGGGTTACCTTGTAGATAGATGGAGTTTGTTCAAACAATGAACTTTTCGTCTCTCCTGTAGCCTGCAGCTCATCATGGAGGCTGAAGCTGAGGCAGAGTCCATCAAAGTGAGTTTTTTTTTTTCCCTCTTCTGTTTTATATTTTATTGCTTTGAGACAAATGCATATTCTACAGTGCTGCCTTTTACTTTCCAAGCCCTTTTTCCAATATTTACTATAAACTGAACTGGACTGTTTTTGTTTTTCCGTGCAGATGAAAGGAGAGGCCGAAGCTTTTGCTCTGGAGGCTAAAGGTCGCGCTGAGGCCGAGCAGATGGCTAAAAAGGCCGACGCCTTTAAGCAGTATAAAGATGGAGCCATGGTGGATATGCTGCTGGAGAAACTTCCACTGGTCAGTCTGACTCTTATAAACAAAATAATAATTGTAAAAATATATATATTATAACTGTGAAAGAAAACATGTTTAGATTTTAGACATTTGGCACAACACACAATGTTTCCCATTTTGTCACATAACTGGCATATTTTTTTTTAACTGGGCTCAGCCAAAATGAAACAGGAAGTGACATCAAAGGTGAACTCTAAGAAAGAAAAATGTTCTTTGGTTATTTAAACAATATTATTTGAACTCTGACTCTTCTTTGTCTCTCTGATAGTGACTGAAAATAATCTAAAGAACATCAGATTTTACTCTACAGTTTGTGTTGTTAGCCCTTTTAACAAAGCTCTGTTCACAGGCAGATATTCCCCTTTGACATCACTTCCTGTTACTTCACATGCAAATATCTCAACAATTGTTCATCTCAGCAGCATGAAACATTTTTTTGCACTATGTTGTCAATGTGATCTTTCCAAAAATGCATTCATATTTGTTACAAAGATTTGATGCCACAGACCCTTTAATCATAATATATAAATTAACAGGATTAAAAATTTTTGTCTTATCTAATAAAAGTGTAATAAAACTGCCACAGTTTATAGCTTATTAAAAATAAAACTGTACAAAAATAGTATTAAAATTCTAAAGATGAGTTATTTCCTGGGAAAGCTGTAAGAAGTTGTTGTTTTTCCCATAATACACACAGCTTATTCAACATTCTTCGTGCTGGCTCAGCTTCCCAAAACAAAGACAGCCTGTTTTTTCCTCTTAGAGTTAGTTTTAGTTCTTTTCAGACTTGGTTTCCATGTCAACCAGCGACTGCAAAGAAAACTGCTTTCTTTGTCGTCGGCTCATGTGCAACATGTTGCAACAAACCTCGGCTTTAAGGTAACCCAGAAAACTGAGGAAGTTTGAGGTGAACGGGGTGAAGAGAAGGTGTGAGGATCTGCTCAAAGACAAACTTTCAGGAAGTCGGTGGTTCAAGTCGGTGTAGACAAATCCAACCGCAAGTTTTCTCTTTGGAGTTTCGCAGTGATTCTCCTCCTGCTTTTGTCTCATTTCAAAGTATGTGTAGGTGGGCTTTAGGTACTTTTATTTACATTTTTCTTTTTTAAGCAACCCTAAAGTTTGCTTTAAAAGTGTTAAGATATGTACTTTATCACTTTTCTAAACTCTTTTGTTCCAGTTAAAAAAAATCACCTTTTTATTTCTGATAATCTTAAACTTTGACCTTTGGAATCAAATTCTTGTTTTACCATAAATCTATAAAGTCTCCAGTTCAGTGTATTGATATGTGTACAATACAAAAAAATTACCCTGAAAATCATCTGTAAAGTTGTGTGTGTGTGTGTGTGGTGGGGGGGGGGATTATTACACTGGAATAAATTTTGACAGTTTGTTTATTTTTTTTGTGCAGATGGCCGAGGAGATCAGCAAGCCGATGTCGGAGGCCCACAAGATCACCATGGTGTCGAGCGGCGGCTCAGAAGTTGGAGCAGCCAAACTCGCCGGAGAGGTGCTCGACATCATGACCCGACTGCCGTCCGCCGTGGAGAAACTCACCGGAGTCGACATCTCACTGGTACGCTCAAACAAACAAACGAAAAAAACAAAACAGAAAAGTGCTCCTGATTGAACAACCCGGGGGTTCTGATTAATCTGTGTTTCTCTCAGGTTGCTGGAAAGACCACCCGCGTTCATTAGGAGGAGCATCATCAGAGGAACTTTAATCAGATTCTTCTCATTATTCCTGTGTTGAATCAGCACCATTCTAGTCTGTCTGTGCATGTTTCACCTGTTTTCCTGTATATTCAGGTTAAGGACTTTTCTCTCCTCATGTGGTTTGTGTCTTTACTGCAGCGTCACTTACTGACAGCAAACATTTATCTGTTGGAACCAAAACACAGCTCTATACACACACTAACTCAGACTGAACAAAGACCTGCTGTTTTATTCCTGGTTTTCCACTTTGCACCTGTTTACATCATCGTGATCATTCACACTATCCTCTCTGGGGATATTAATATATCAATATCTTTTTTTTTTTATTATAAAGAAATAATTCAGTCTTTTTATGTGTTAAACAAATCTAAGCTGTGTTGTAATGAGATATAAATTTGAAGTGCTGTAACGTTTTATTTTCTAAATGTTAGCTCTTGTATCTCTGCATGTGTAGTTTTTTAATGTACGACTAAAAACAAGTGCTTCTGGTTAAATGCTAAACTAACCGTCCAAAGCTTTGAGCCTTATGCAGTTAAACCGCCAAGTGCCTGGTGAAATTTCTCCGTTTGCCCCTCAGCCTGTTAAAACTCCTGACGGAATCATTTCCTCAGCTCATCATGAGCCACCAGATAAAAGCCAAGCTTATCTCGACCCCTTTTTGGTATGCTCCAGACAAATGTTTGTTGCATGACTCGTAGTGTGAAACTGCTTGTGTTGAATAAATGTAAATGTAGTAAACTTAATAAAATATTTTATTCACCAAATCCAACCTGTTAGTCTTTACTGTTTAACAGCACGTGAGCAATACGACTCATTTCAAAATAAGTCAGTTTATTAACATATCTACAAAAATAAATGCTGGTTTTTTTTATATATTAGAAAAGAAAATGATAGTTTAACATACATGATTCAGAGACGTGAGACTTTAAATCAGATAAACAGTCTAACAAGACAATCTATTCAACAATGCAGAAGCAGTGTGTGAAAAACTAACTGCACCTTTATTACCACAGGAATAAACTAAACTGCATTTAAATAAATGTTCAGACTGTTTTTGTTTTGAATCATTCATGTTTGAACACGTCAGGAAGGAAATACATTAATGATGAGCATGAAGGAGGATTCAAAACCATTTAGTTTTCTTTCTACTGTAAGAATAAACAGAGGCAGACAGTCTTCACAGGAGTGGACACCCTCTAACAAATTAACTTTAGCCCACAATTAAATGTTTTTTTAGATTGTGAAAGTTCCCATTCTAAGCATGTTCAATATGTTTTTTTAGGCTAAACAGTTGGAAGTTGTAAAAATATATTGGCCAAAAAATAAAAATTTAGTTGTAAATTAGTCCCTGACTGCCGGAATTTAAAAAAAAAAAATAATTTGCGTCAGTGAAAAGAAACTTCTTACTTCTGCTTCTGACCAGGGGCGGTTCTAGGGGCGGGGCCACAGGGACATTGGCCCCAGCTGAAATCTGGTTGGCCCCCTGAAGTGCCCCTGTCCTGTCACTCAACTGTCCTTCACCTGGGAGCGATGATGGTGGTAAAAAAGTATGTAAAACTGCTAAGGAGAATTTATTGTGCAAGCTTTTTTTAAATTACATTACCGTACTTTATTGGTGTTTTAACATGTGTGATTAGTTAAATGTACATCTTAACATAAATGTGGATTTGCTTGAAAGGATGTTGAACAAATACTTGGACCCTCTTTCAATATAGTGGCCCCTTGATGGCCCCTTACTCAGAAAAATCCTAGATCCGCCACTGCTTCTGACATTATTATACTTCAGTTTATCAGACGAACGTTATAATTTTAGTCGTCTGAGGTCAAAGCTGGGGAAATGTAATTAACCAATCAGGTGAGTTCAGTTCTTCAGCAGAGCCACCTGAGGTAACGATGCCTCCCTAGGGAGGTGCTTCAGACTTCCTGAGGAGCACACGCTGGACAGACATGTCCCAACTCTGGAACAAGTGGAAGATGACAGATTGCCTTTATTTAATCATCCCATTCAGATCCCAGATCTTAGGCAGACTAAACATGTAGGAGAAAACCCACACAAATACGAGGAGAACATGCAACCTGCACACAAAGACCCCAGGACTTGAACCCAGAACCTACCTGCTGTGAGGCAATAGTTCTAACCACCAGTCCACCGTGCTGCCCACATTAGGTTCTTATAAATCACAGGGGGTCCGACTCCACACTCCTACATCCCACCATCATATTTATTCTATGTAATAATTCACTGAATTTGAGCTGCAGTCTAAACAAGTCAAAGGACACAAACATACAATCAGTGTTAAATGTGTCCCGTCACATTAAACAAAGGATTAAGTCACAAAGTAAAGTGGTTCTGTGGAGAAACAGGCAGCTTTAGTGCATTGTTTAATACTTTTGCACCAAGAAATAAATGAAATATAATCTTAAATCATTTTTGAAGCTGTTTTTTGAGCTGTAGCTGCAAAAAACAGGATTTTTAGCAGTAAAACAATTTTCCCTGTGAGTTGGTAAAGATTGTTTTCTTTTGTGCTGGTAAATCTTTATATCCAAATATTGTTTGAGGTTTTCTCTTTAAAATGACAGCAAAAATTCCTCATTAGAATAACATAAAAATAGGATTAAGACCAAATATTAATGGGTTAACCTGATTCAGAAGACAAATCAAAGCGAAATGTAGCTTAAAAAGCAGGAATCTGACCAAATTGGATTTAATCTCCAGTTTGATGTGATTGGTCACAGATTACAATCCAGACCAACTGTTTACAGTCAGGTAGAAGCATCAAGTCTACAGTTGGACATCAACTTTCACCCATTTAATCAGCAATCTTCTGTACGTCTGATTAATGACAGTGACGTATTTGGATCATCAGGTTTATTGAGTGAGTAACATCTCATTTATACAGAACATTAGAAATTAAATCAGAATGCCATTCCAGTTTTTATTATCAAACACTATTTTACATCTAATGGTTTGGCAACATTGTTGTAGAGAGAGGTTGGTGTAGTTTAGGCCTGTGCTTTGTGATATTCCTCAGCAGAGTATCAATAATAAAAATAATAAAAAAGTCCTTGCATGTTGATATATCACAGGAATTATCATTCAGGCCCAGGATGGAGAAGAGTTGAGTCACAGGAAAGGAAATGCATGTTGGGTAAAGTGCAGCTGGTTATGGAATTTTAAAATCTATTCATTCTGACAGAATCAGATAAAGGAATTAAAAATATATTCATATCATATAAAGAAGTCCCGTCCACTGCTGGCTGCGGACTCGTTCTGCGCCTCTCTCCTAAAGCTTTAGAAGTCCGTCTGGCAGCAGGTGTGCAGCTTTTTGTTTCGAAGGCGGCTCTTGAACAGTTTAGAGATGGAAGCTGCGTCTGTTGTCTGATCCATGAACACAGAATCTGTGGCCGTGCGTCAAAAAGCAGGAATTTAGAGCCGAGAGGAAACGAGCAGATGTGGTTAGAAGGTGGGACTAACTAGAAATAATCTAATCCTTGTTTATTTCACCTGAACGACAGGTGTTCAGAGTTCCACCTGCTCGTCTGCTTTAAGATGTTTAATTAGACCGTAAAGTTTCTGAAACAAGAGAAAACCCACCACCAACTATAAGAAACTGTAGCTTAGACTTTTATCTACCAAAAGCCTTTGGGGTCTGAAGCAAAACCGAACCAGCGGTGTCTCAGCGTCCCCGCCCCCCATCCACCCAAAAAGAGTACGCAATATAAAAATGAGCCTCCCCGTCTCCCTGTGAGACCCTCCACCACACCATCCTGCTGTACCAGGGGGTCCACCAGCAAACACAAGCTCTGTCTCCAACTTTAAACCATGTTCATGGCGTCCTCGGTGAGGAAGGAGTGGATGTAGGCGAAGGAGGGGCGGAGCTTGCAGTCTCTGTTCCAGCAGCTCAGCATGAGCTCGTAGAGACCCTGAGGACACACGGCCGGCCGGCTCAGATACACCTGAGACACAAACACAGGAAAAGCTGGTGACTTTATGATTCAGCAGAACTTATTTTATTCCCCCAAACAAAACCAACAGCAACAACGACGAGTGTGATCGTGACATTATTTCTGTGGGTTCTGCGTGACGTACCTGTCTGCCCTGGTCTCTGAAGAACTCGCCGGCGTTGTCGATGACTTGTTCGTCTGTGAGGCTGGAGTACGGCTGCTCCTGACAAACGCTCAGCATCTCCCACATGGTGACCCCGAACGCCCACACATCGCTGGCTGTGGTGAACTTACCCTGAGAGAACAAACACACCATCATCATCATCATCATCATCACAAGCTGTATCATTGTGATTAGAAGCATCATTATCACAAGAGGTGAAAGTTGATGCATTAAATCAGTTTTAGGTGCATTAGTCTGGTTTTTGATTTCATGTTATTTTACTATTAGTGACACCAGTAAAGTCCTAAGCTTAAAAAAAATAAAAAATAAGCGTGCAGAATAAACACACCATGAGTATACACTCCCAGGCCATCCATCGTATGGGCAGCACGGCTCGACCCTGGATCCTGTAGTAGTCTCCGGCGTACAGGTTCCTGCTCATCCCGAAGTCCGCTATCTTTATGTGGCGCTCACCGGCTCGCTCCTCGCCGTCCTCCCCCCTCTCCCCCCCAACCAGACAGTTACGAGTGGCCAGGTCACGGTGCACGAAGTTGAGCGACGACAGGAACTTCATCCCAGAAGCGATCTGGCTCGCCATGGAGATGAGGGCGGGGTAACTGCACACAACGGGACAGGCGGGTCATAGAAACACGGCGTTTATTTATTTACCTCCGATTGTGTGAACGGCGTTACCTGATGGTGGGAGTGTTGTGTGAAGGCCCAGTTTTGTCCAGCAGGACTCGGTGGGACAGGTACTGGTTCAGGTCTCCACACTCCATGTACTCAGTGACCATGCAGAGGGGGTCACTGCTCACACACACGCCCAGCAGTCGGATGATGTTCGGGTCCTTCAGGCGAGACAAGATCTTCACCTCTTTCAGGAAGTCATTCCTGAGAGAATAAATAATTAAATTCAGAGAACGTTTTTTTTTGGTTCACAATTAAAAAAAAACAAAACAAAACAAAAAAACTTTATTCTGATTTTATTTGCTCAAATTGTAGAGTGAAGAGACCTGATTACGTGACTTCTTCTGATATGTTTGAGAATAGATTTATTAAAGTTCCTTTAAAGGCCTCGTCTCCCCAAAGTGCACCTCTTATCTGTTTAAGCATGGGTGGTTTTTACTTTAAGACTTTCAGAAATCTGTCTGAGAAGTAAAATGGGTTGAAACGTTGCAGCCATCATGGCCCAGAGGCTTAACAAAAAAAAAAAAACTGCCTGCAGAAATCCGAACAACTGACTCACCAACTTTCATTAAGCTTTTATTAATCATCCAAAACCTGATCAGTGGTTGTTGATCTGTAGCGTTAGCAAAATAACTTCAGAACCACTTGACAGATTTTATTAAAACTCTTAAAAAGTAACCTTTTGGTGCGCATCTACAACTACATTCAAGATGGCCGCCACAATTAACTAACCTTAGCCTACACAGAAATGAGTTTAACTCTTTTTATTTTTCAGATATTAAGCTCGAAAATTTGTTGTGGTAGTAGCTGAGAGTTGTTCACAACACATACTCTGAGCACTAACAGATCACATGAGTAAAGTAAGATTTTCTCATTGTACATGTAAGCTGCCATCTAAGGCACTCTGTAAGATGGACAGATCCCAGATCTTGCTGGGGAGTTGAACCGGCGACTTTCCCTAACCGCTGCGCCACCTCTCCCCTTAAAGATCCTGATATTGGAAGAGATTGTGCAAAAATCTGTTAGTCAAGACTCTGTCACTTCTCTTTTTTTAAATGAATTGCATGACTTCATTTTTACAACACACTGCCCCTGTGATTCACCTCATGTGGATTTTAAGAGCTACAATGATGATTATTATTGTGAGAGAGCAAAAAAAAAAATCAGGTTTCTGATAAAAACATAGCTGCTGATGAGTGTTTTTGCTCAGCCCTTTGCTTCGACCTGCAGGCAGCTCAATCAGAGGTTTTGTGGTTTGATTGCAGCTTTACAACTTTCACACGCTGAAGTGTCCTGAAACAAGATGCTAAATGTCACCATTTTATTCATCTGAGTGTGAGAAACTCTGCATGTAAAGGTACAGGTTAGACTGTACAACAAGAAAACAAAAGTTTTTTGAAAACAGAATCTATTTGTCATTTAAGACATGTTTTAATGTTATGCATGAACAGACACTGTTCTGAAATAAAACTGAAATGAAACTTATTTCATGGGCTGTCTGTTATTTCTCTGCTGCTAAAGGACATTTATCTCAGCTCCACTACATACCTATAAAATATTTAGTCTGATTCATTTTAACAAACAAAAACAATCTTATAAAAGGATTTTACTGAACCAAATCCCCCTCAAAACTCTTTTACTCCAGTGAAGTGTTTCTGAAATATCAAGCAGAATTTTAGCAGAACTGAACTAATTGTTTATTTGTTAAAAGTTGTGTAAGATGTCACAGATTTAGACTGTTGAACATATGAGAAAGTGTGAAGGAAGCTGAAGCTGTGCCTGACGTTACTAACCTGGCGTTCTTCGAGGCATCTGGGCGCAGTATCTTCACCGCCACCAGCAGAGGGCGTCCTTTCCTCACATTAAAGGGAAACTCCAAGTTTGGAAGGTCTTGAGGGTTTTCGATTTCACACAGGTGCACCTTTGACCAAAAGTTAAGCAGCCACTGATGAAGGATGCTCAGTTTCACCCACATGTCATATCTATCAGTTCTCACCTCCCCGAACTGTCCCTCCCCCAGCTTCTCTTTGAAGATGAGACACTGGCGCGGAAGTTCCGGCAGCGGGGCGGCGTCGGCGCCCGGACTGGAGGAGGCCAAGGCCGGCACCGCGTAGGTGTTGTTCCCGCTCACGCCCTGCAGACTCACGATGTCGGCCTCTGCGTAGTGAGGGACGCTGGGAGGCAGAGGGGGGGAGACGGGCGGAGACAAAGAAGGATAAGGTGGAGACCCTGGATAGGGAGGGGGCTCCTCTTGTGTTGAGGGGAAACCTTTCTCCAAGTCCAGGTCCAGACCACAAGCTGGAGACAGAGAGAGACGGGGGATTAAAATAAGATAATTAGAGAACTGAGTGATTAAAGTCAGTTTTCTGTGGTTTTAAAACATCTTAAAGTGACAGCTCAGATTTAAAAAAAATTTAATGGGGTCTGTGAAAGGTTGATGAACAAATATCGTACATGTTTCGCTCTTTAGAGGACCTCAGTTTGGAAAAAAAAACAAAACAGTTTAGTTAGAAGGATTTAGTTTTAGGCAGTTAATTTTAGGCTGTGCAGCTTTTCTAGTATTTACAGTAATTTCTTTATCAGATCACAACTTCCCCCAGCAGTCCTTGAAGAGGTACAGGCCTGAAAAACATGCTGAGAGGAGAAAATTAGCATTGCTGTAATTAAAACATTATTTAGATAAGATACAGTATATTCTGTACAATACAACCCCCCAAAAAGAAAACTGTACTTTTATTCTGAAGCTGAAGACATTTCTTCTCATGAATTGAGAAAGCCTCAAAGTGGGAAGCAAAATGTCTTCAGCTTTAGACTAAAAGTCCTGATGTCTTTTTATGTTTTTACTTTTTTGTATTGTACAGAATATCAAAATTATCTTTTAGTGATATCAATGCTAATTTTCTCCTCTCACCTTGTTTTTCAGGCCAGTACCTCTTTATGGACTGCTGAAGGAAGTTGTGATCCTGATACAGAACTTTCTGTAAGTACTAGAAAATCTAAAATGAACTCATAAATGTGGAAAAAGCAGCTCTGCATAATATAAATCCTTCAAAGCTAAACAGTCCCCTCCCCCAAACTGATGTCATTTAAAGAGCTAACAGGTAAGATATTTATCAACCTTTCTTAGATCTTCACCAGCTTATATTTTGGACCTTTGCTGGATAAATATTTAAGGATAAACCTCAGTAAGTGTTAATTGAAAATCACTGCTCCATAAAATTTGGAGATTAGAGTTGTTTTTAAACTTATACAATCAGTTAGCTCATCAAACCAGTCAGAAATAAAAACCTATTTCACAAAACTTTGGATTATCTGCACCAGGTAAGATATGAACTGTTCATAAACTTTCCACAGAACCCCACTTTAAAATATCTGAATTGTCTCTAAGTGAAAGAATCAGATGTATCATAAAGGATAGTTTGGACTTCAAGGATTTTTATTTAAGTACCGCTTCATAAAATAATATCTGTACGCTTACAATAGAACCATAATAAAATAAAATAAATAAAAAACAAGTTTCAAGACTTTTTTTAAAACAGACTCAGCTCATCTGTCTCAGTGAAAAGTTGTTTATTATTATGGAAAAACAGATGATGTTCCTGAGATTCTTCATCCACCAGGATGCTGAGCTGCAGCAGAAATTATGCAGAAAAACTGCCGCCCTGCTGAAATATCGACACACACCAGCACGTCTGAATCCTCTCCGTTTAGAACGAGCCGGGCAGGATTACAAATCTGTGAATGTGTTTTTTATCGCCGCCTCCTCCGCTTTGCTCCGTACATTTATCTTTGTTTCATTTAGTTTTAAACGAGACAGTTTGGTAATCTAAAAGTCAAATCAGTCCAACGTATTTAATACGTTTGCCTTTTAGTAAGTCATACAGTTTCTCCTGAGAGGAAAATAAAACTTCTACCTTTAAATTGTGTCTAAAGTAAGATTTATTTCAGCATTTCTCGCCTTATGCATATAAAATAACAGTTTTTGTTCAGCTACGCAGCCTGAACTACACTCGGGAATAAGCTTCTCTGTGCTCATGTAACAGCAGTCTTTTCCATTTAATATTAAACTAAATGTGAGAATCCAGCTGGACTTGCTGATAAAATTGAAACACTTATTAAAGATAAGAATTTTACATTTGACACAAGCGCCTCTCCAGAGGTTTTGTCAGCAGATGAGTCACGGGCTTGTAGGGAGCGCAGGATTTGAATACTAAGTTGTTTTACCTTTGAAATACTAATAAATTAAACAATCCACCTTACATTTACACACAGTCACTGCCAATGAATCATAACTCCGTGTGTATTAAAGCAATTAACTTTTAATTAAGTTGACATTATGAGACTTTGGTTAAAAAAAAAACGAGTTTTCAGCCTTGATTTCTGTTTCACGACTGAAAAAAAAAAATTTGTAAAATGCGTTTCCTCTAAGGAAGAAACATACAAAATAAAACCTGAGGTTTTTAATTAAGATTATACAACTTGTAAAGTTACAGCACTGTTGACTGACTCCTTGTGTTTTAGGAATCACCACATAATAACCATAAGTTCAGACTTTTTAATGTAATTTGTAATTGAAGTATTTACAAAGTTTATTCTTTGAGCTAAAACAACTAATTTTTATTTGTTCCAAACAGTTGGATAGATTAAAATGATTTCCGGTATCGCCACATATTAAAACAAACAACCCTATATTTTATTTTGGATTTAGATAGTTGATGCAAAATTCAAACTGTGGATTTTTAATTAGTTTGATTTGACATTTTTACATTTAGATTTAAAAACAATTTTATTTTGAAATGGGGAAACCAAAGAACAAATTATACACAGATTGTAAACACTACTATGATGGATGTAAAATAAACAAGATGTGCTTTCAGCTTTAATTTAAAGGTATTTACATCCAACGATGAGATGCTGTTTTGGATCTTGAGCATTTCCTCCCTTCTCCATCACTCTGTTACAAGTTGATCTTTGTCTCATCGGTGCAGAGGATGCTGTTCCAAGACTGTAAAAGTTTCTTTTTTTTTAGATGTTGTTTGGCTAATCTGGCATTCATGTTTTTGAGGCTCACCGCTGACGAATTCTGAAGTGTTTGGGGCACAATTATCTGCTCACATTCAGCCAAATGTGTCAGAACTCATAGGACGGAGCTTCACAGTGCAGAAAGACAATGATCCTAAATATACTGTCAAACCAACCAAAGAGTTTAAGGCAAAGAAGTGGAATGTTATGCAAGTCAATCACGTGACCTGAATCTGATTGAGCTGAAGACAAAACCGAAGGGAAAACGGCCCAAGAACAAGCAGGAACAGAAGACAGCTGCAGGAGACGCCTGGTAGAACAGCACCAGGGATGAAACCTAATCTGTCTGGCGACGTCTCTGTGTTCCAGACTTCAGGCTGTAAGGACTGGTAATTTGTCCCATTACTTTTGGTTCCTTGAAAAGTGGGAGGCACATCTCCAAACTGTTCACCTGGTTTGGATGTAAATACCTTCAAATTAAAGCTGAAAGTCTGCAGTTAAAGCACATCCTATTCATTTCAAATCCACCGTGGTGCTGTTTACAGCCACAACGATGAGAACTGTGTCAATGTCTAAATATTAATAGATCTTGTTTTTCCCTAACCTTTTTTTTGTAAACATATGCAGCCTTTGGCATCAATAATAAGGCTTGATTGGGGAAAAAAATAAAATCAAAAATTTCCATATTTTCCTGCCTACACATGTGACGCTAACAAACATGATTTCATCTCAACTCAACTTATTCTGAGGTTATGTAACCAAAAAAAAACATTTGCCAAAGTGTGAGTCAGACAGAAATGTTTCAACGCCTTGGAAACCAAACCATCCTTTTACACAAACAGGGTTATTAGTAAGAATGAGAGTGATTATGTAAAGAATGAGGGATAATGAAGATCAAACACATGCAGAAGAGAAAAAGAAAGACTTTAGTTATTTTTAGGAAGAATCGTTCACGCTGTTCTGCCCCAGTTATGATGCAAAAGTAAAGTTCTGATCGAGACACGGGCTCCTCCTGCTGGTGCTGACCCAGTCTGAGGTCTCTTACCCTGAAGCACATTCAGGCTCTTCTCCTGAGCCTGAGTGGAGCTCGGGACGACCTGGAGTCTGGAGCCTTTTCTGTGATCTGGTAGGAGCAGGTGATAGGCCGGAGTGTTTAACAGCAAGGCTGGTGGAGCGCGCACACACACACACACACACACACAGGCAAATACAGGCAAAGACAAACAAAACAACACGGGGGACATGGAGACACAACAATGGATCATAAAAAAAATCACAACACAAAATAAAAACATTAGCATGACAGTGTTAGCGTATTCCTTCTGATTGGATGAATGGAGGAGGGGTGAAGCAGGGAGAACAGAACCAGGGGAGCATCTCAAGGACAAGCGAGTTAACCAAAAACCAAACTCTTCATACAGAATATTTCTTGTTTGTGTTATTTATAAACTCACACAGGCATCTAGTAAACATGCAGACCTCCTGTGGAACAATGAGAGCAAAGGAATGCATTTTTTTTCTACTTTAATCCTCTCTTTCTCCTCCCTCTATCTTTTTTTCCTTCCCGTTCCTCAGAACAATGGATCTTTTGTGTCCACCCTGCTTTGTGCATCTTCTTCCTCGCAGGGTGTTTGATTTGATTTACTTCAGTATGGCGTGCTGGAATATATTGAAATGCCATGGTTTCCTTGATACACACACAGCTTTTATTCTGTTTTGTGTTAGTTTTTTCTTTAACCACTCGTCTCCAAGATGAGTTTACAAAAACATAAACAAACAAGCAAACAAAGCAATTTGGGTGTAGAAATCTGAATACTGTAAGTGTGAAAGGTTAGTTTAATGCTGCCTTTGCAAACAACATAATGTGTTTGAATGGGCATAGCATTTAAATTTTGTTTTGATCCATGCAGACGGGAACGATTCTGCAACAACTTAAAAATCAGTTATAATTTAAAGTAAACTTCAAATCGAGGAGCGCACAAGGCAGAACTGAGAAACGTAAAGTGCAGACTGTTTGTGATGTGCCAACAATAAAGGGAAAACAAGACTAACTGAAACAAGAAACAGCTCCTTCTGCATTAAAAGCCAATGTTCGGACATATTTCAGCTTCTGTAAAGTTTAAGGAACAAATTATGTTGATAGAAGCCAAACAACATGTATTTTGTTTACGTTTCCACATGGAGGAGGAGGGAGAAGAAAAAAAACAGCTAGCTCCTGCTGCTAACAGAGGAAAACTGAGTGAGCTACAAAACTCAGAAAAAGGCAAAGAGGATTACGAAATCCATCTGGACTTTTATTGTGAAGCATTTGCGACGGTTTTATTGGTTGAATACCAGAGCCTGTGTGTGGTGTTGCACTCTATAAATGTAATTATTCTGTTTGTCAAAGATACATTAAAGATAAAAACATACTGTAACACAGCTGCATAGAACATTCTACAAAGTCACTAGCCGTGTTTCCAGACACGTCTGTAGTAAATAGGAAGTAGAAGTTGCAAACTCGCAGGGACTACATATCCCAGGACAATGGAAAGAACTTATCAGGAACGTGTTGTTACTATTGGGAAAGTTGTACTTATTCTGTTATATCAACTAGTTTTGGCGATTTTAACATGCTGTCTGGAGACGTAAAAAGGAAATGTAATTCTCTTCACGTTACGGGAACAAATGAGAAGACACCAACAGCAGGAGGAGGATCCGGCTGCAGCTGGTACTGGTACCAGACAGACAGCAGGAACAGCTGATAAACATGTGAGGTAAATGTTCGCAATCAGAACTTATTCGGCTAATGTGTTTCCATCTCTCCTTTTGTGCATGAACTGTTTTTCGAAAAACTTAAAAACCACCTCAAGCGAGCGTATAAACTGTTTTACGCATTAGAGGAAGTTTTTTCAAATCAGGCCGTTTCCACTCACCTTTTCTTATGCGATACTTCAAAATTTGCATAAAAAAACATTGATGGAAACACGGTTAGTGAAAAGGACCTCAGACTGCTTGCACATTTTGTTATTTCTCTATTCTTCAAAAAGTTGTTTGTGACACATGAAAACATCTAATTACCTAAATAATTGTATGTTTATTACATTTTTCACTTAAGCACGTTGGCATTTTGTTACTGACACAATGGATTCTGGGGATGATGAAGTCAAGGCTTTAATAAGTGACAAGTTAGTTATATTTTCAATGTTCTGCACAGTATATGGGTTAAAATGATCAAACGCGATGCTTAGTAAATTAGCTCTGAAACTAACACCATGTATATTAAATGCTAGCTCCAGAGCTAGATCAGAGGCTAACACTGTATATTGCAATATACATTAGCTCGAGAGCTAATGCAAAAGCTAAAAGGCTAAGCTGAGGTTCTCCTTCCATGAAGCAACTCTGTTGTCCATCATCATTTTCAGTGTCAGACTGAGTCATTTCTATGTTTAACTTTCAGTCAATGCACTCTGGTTTCATTTAAAAAGGACTGAATATCAGACATTGTCCAAAATTAACTTTCAAGCTGAATGAGCTCGTACTGGAGCACTGGCAAGTGTCATCATTTACCCAAAATGCTTTGGGGCGTAAGTAACATGGTGTGACAATATATCTTTGATTTATAAATCCTAAACAGTCGACAGTATTTTTACAGTCTCGTTGCTATATGTAGCTGAAGTAAATATTTATCCATTAATGTCTAATGTTACAATTAGTCAGAATTCCTTTTAAAGCCTCTAAAACACTCTGACAAGCTGATGTCAACTTTAAAATATTAGCTTTACTTTTTTGTTCTTACCAGAATAGAACATTTCTTAATACGTCACCAGCAATATCTTTCTTGCCATTATCTTTACTGACAAGATTTTAGGTCTTATGTCTCCGGAAATTTCTCCACATCAAAAATATTAATTAATTTTTCATCCATTATTTAACTTTTGCTATTAAATTACACTAAAGCTAAACAAGAGAAGAACAGTCAATAAAAACAAAAGAAAAGTTCCTACAGGAACAAAGTTGTTCAAGCAGGGAGTGAGAAAATGAAAGTTTTTTTTTTTCAGAAGTGGCCATGTTTTTTAAATAAAAAGAACAGTTTCAGCAGGATGGTCAGTGGGTGACCACCTGCTGCCAGAGTTGTGGTCATAAATAAACAGAGTAATTTTTGATCCGTCATACTCCACCTGTGTGTTCTGCCCTCGACTCCACCATTCTCACACAATGACACCAAGAAAAATGGACATCCATGAAATATGCTACAGTGTGCAGCAAAATATTTCATTTCTTTCAGCGCTGACAGATTATTTGCTCAAGTTTGAAGTGTGATTAGCTGCATAAATAATCATACTCCACTTATGCTAAAACACAGACATCAAACTTTAAGGATGACCAACGTTTTGGAGTAAAACGTTGCACATCTTACCCGTGCTGTCCCTCTGATCTCTGGGCCGGAGCAGAGCACTCGGCTCCTGATACTCTCCCTCCACCTCTCGGTCAAGTTCACGGTCATCTGGGAACGTGTGTATGCGCTGATAGCGGCTGGAGTAGCTGTGCGTGTTGTTAATAACCACGTTGTCTGAGGGGACCGACAGGTGAACTCGGAGCTCATCACTGGACAGGCTGCCTTGGGCCTGTGAGTCATTCAGATACAAGCAGCAGAAAATAACGAGACGCATGATCAAACTCTCAAGACAGACTCTAATCTTTGAATGATTAGCAGAAATTTTAATATTTCCAGAACACATCCAGATGGAGAGGAGTTGTTTCACAGCCTGACAATTATTCCCTCAGCCTGCTGTCACTCATTAAAAAGGGATTTAAAGAGGTAGCTGAGATTCATAAAACAAACTTCCATCTGTTGGACTGAAATCTTAAGTCCAGACCCACCTTTCCCAGGATCTTTTTCCAGTACTGCCTCCAAAGAATGACAGCAATCACAGCCAGCAGCAGCAGGATGATGCCCACCAGGCAGCCAATCAGAATAGCCGTGTTACTGCTATCATCTTTGGCTACAGGAAGTCCCGCCCTCGGAGTGACGGCAGACAACTTTTTTCCTGGTGAAATCCAACAAAGACAAAAAATTCAAAGTTTTTAGAAATGCTTGAATTCATCAAACCAGTTAGTATTTTTAAATTATGTGGTAAGGAAAAAAATGTCCTGAACTTTGCAGGATGTCCACTTTACTCATGAAATGTGGTCTAATCTTTGTCTAAATCAATTAATATTATTATAATTATTATTATTATTAGTATCATTAATAATAATAATATTCATGTGATTAAGGTGCCTGTGACATGCAGATCATTTAAATACATAAAGTCAAAGAAAACATCGTTATATTCAAGACACTTGGCGTAATGCACATAATTTTACCCATTTGGTCACTGAACTATTATTTTCTTTTGAACTAGGCTCAGTCAAAGCAAAACAGGAAGTGACATCAAAGAGGAACTCTTTAAAAATTAAAACACAAAGACACAAAAGAAGACTGAATTTTCAGTGCACACTTGAAAAAGGTTTTGATTTTTGCTCATGTAAAGAACTTTTTTTGATATATTTTCTGTATTTGCCTATAGGAGAGGAAACAACTTGAACCATTGCTCGCTGCAACAACATTCAGCTACATTTCTGATCATCCTGTTGATTTATTTGAGTGATTTTTGACATCTAGTTGCATCAGTTACAGAAAAAGCTATGGACAACAAACCTGGTATCTTTCTTTAATGAGGCAGTAAGATAGTCACGATGCCCTGATGTTGCAGCTTTTATAAAGATGAAATTTTCCTTTACGCGTTCCTGCTACAGTCCTGCAGATGTGCAGAAACCTGCAGTGATGTTTGTGTTTAACAGAGCAGACTTTCATGATGTTTTTATCAGAACTCCTTTTATTCCCTGTTGGGTTATTAGTGGGTCCACAGATCTCTTAAATGCCTTCCTGTGGTTCTGGTATTTTTTTCCTCTACCTTTTCACAAATGCATGTTGTGTTTTCAAATATAACTTTCATAAGTCTATTTTTAGGCAACCTAGCAGTAGTTTTCAATTTATTTCATCAGCAAATGTGTCCTCTCATTGTGAAGTGACAAACACGTCAGTCTTAAAAGTTCTGTAGATTTTCTTCCTGTGTTCTGATTCTTTGTACTGCTTTGTTTAAAGTCTTGTTAAAGTCATTTTCTTGAAGGATTGTTTACATAAGCATATGTCTGTTGAGAAGAACAGACGTGGTCTGGAACACTCTGCTTTAATTTTTTTAAGGGTGGAGTGACTCGACAACCTAAACTTCCTCCGGTTGTTTGAACATCAAAAGATCTGGTTCATGTTTTGTTGCATCACATACATTAAATTCAAACTGACGAGTTTTAACACCATAAATTACATAAATGGACCAAAAAAACTTCACACATATTTATGTCTGGTTGTCAGGATTTATGCGAGCTGAATGAACAGCCACGAGACACGGTTTCAGGTGGAAGATGCTGTTAGATTGTGACTCTGAACACTTGTATGAAGAATCTCCATTTAGAACTGAACTTTATACAGGGTGAGTCAAAAGAGTCAGGACACCCTTTTATTTCAAAAGGATCGGGGAAAATAAAATATGAATACCCCAGCAAGTTATCAATGAGAGGGTCTTTTATGAAGGTAAATGTATTTGTATTTTAAAATTTTCACCGGCAAAAAAGTTTTACACGCATTTTTTGAATGTAAAGTCACAGAAAAAAATGGTTACAAATGCATAAAATAACATTTACACAGATATAGAGTTACAGACTCATTATTCATGATTTATTTGAGTCTATATTTTAAATTGCAACTACAACTCAAAGTTACAACTACTTGACTCGGCAGCTAGGAGCGCTCAACTCTCCCCCTGCGTGTGCACAATTCTCTGCCTGTGCGACACTTGATGCAAATATTCCACCTGAGTCTGTCTCAAAACTAAGAGGCCTTTTTGGAAATGTTGCAGGCATCAAATTCAAAATGAGTAAATATTTGCAACCAGTTGGAAAATTAAATATCTTGTTTTGTAGTGTATTCAGTTGAAAATAGGTCAAAAAAGATTTGCAAATCATATTTTGTTTTTATTTATGTTTTACACAACATCCTGACTTCATTGCAGTCGGGGTTGTGAGATCGTCACTAAACAGAAGCTGGGACCAGATTTAACGACCAAGTGATGATTAAACACTCAAGTTTCCACAAAGAGTTTAGTCAGCAGCACAATGTCTTCATTCAGAGTGTTGATATTTAACCACACGCTGGCAGCAGCTAATGCACTGAGCCCGTGAACATTAGCTCTCTCCGAGGAGTCACAGGGGTCACACACAGACACAGTTTCACCGGCCTGACTCTACATCTGACGGGGACTGTCTGTTTGAGTGTGCCATTAGTATTCCACCGATCCTCTGAGCTTCTAATAACCCGCTGCTCTGGGAACAGTTTGTCAGCGTGGTTTTGTCTTTCAGAGCTTTGTATTTAACTATTAATCACAATCAGTCAGCGTTTTTGGTTTTCTCGCTCACTTTTCAAGGTCAACTAGCATGTTGTTTAAATGAGAAATAAATGACTTTCCTCAGGTGTGAACTAAAAACACATTTTGTATTAAACAGATTGCATGTATGCAGATAAAAATATAAACACCTGCGCTCATAAATACTGATGTTTTATGCATTGAACTCCTCCATTTGTCTTCCTGCCAGTTAAACACCCTGCTGGTAATCAATAAACCCTGACAAAAACACATCCAGTACAAAGCAGGCTACATGCCACTGCAAACCGTTTCCTGCTTTTTTAAAATTTTGTTTTAAAAACCGTTTGTGTTTCTGTGTAAACTACAAACAGCTCATCGGCAAAAACATGCCGTTTGTGAGACGACGGGAAGCCAAGATGATATTCAGTGTAAATGTAATTTATTACAGCTCCGTTAGAGTCACTTCCTTGAGCTGTTTATCTCCAAACTCTGGGGACAGAATCCAGCGCCAAATCCTGTCCCTCTAATCCCTGCAAACTGTCTGTGGAGCACGGGGACGGGTTTAAGATGCTGGAGAAGGGCCAGCTCAGTTTTCAAAAATATTCTGTTGGTTTGTCGTTCTCTCACCTGACAGCGTCCAGTTACCAGTGGTGTCCATCATGAAGGTGGCGGGAAGGGACTCTGGAGGAGCGAGGGATGGACAAAGGAGGAATGCGTGAGAAGAAAGGTGATGAAGACTCCAGAGGAGGAGGAAGAGGAGATAGCAGGATTGTGGTTCAGATGAATTTTCAACCATCCAGGCTGGGATTTTCTCAACATTCAAGCAGATTTTTTTTATTGAATAAATAATTTATGAGCCCGATTTCTTTAACTCCAGGGATATTTTGAAGACTCTGGCCAAGTTAAAGGAATAAAACAGACTTTTTTTTTTTTATAAAATTTTCCTCCAATAAGAAAACTTTGGTTACTGTTTCACAATGCTGACAGTGTGACTAAACTTAAAAGATGAGCAGAAAGAGGAGGTGAAATAATAGTAAAATCAGGAAAACTTAAAAAAAAAGGCAAAAATGGAGGAGGAAACATGACATCAACTCCACTGGCGTGAGGAAGAGGAGGATCAAGAAGAAGAAGAACGGAGGAGAAGAACTCACCAGAAGGTCCGGAGGTGGTGCTGAAGGAGCCGCGGCTCGATGTGGTGGAGTTTACAGGAGGAGAGGAGGTGGTGTCTGGAAACTTTGGAGGATTGTGAAGAAACGAATCAATGTTGGTGGCGTCCTCTGCAAACGGCTCTGGATGCAGACAAATGAAGGAAATATTGTGAAAATTTGACCCATTTGGTCTTTTTTATGTGGCAGAAAACAGTCAGGTCATTTTTGAAGTATTTTGAACTGCTGACCAGTAGCTTAATTATTATAGATTACTTAGATTTATTTAGTCTGCATCTAATATATGTGACACATCAGATCAATCTGAGGATTAAATCAAATTTAGTCAAAATGACCATCATATTTTCAGATTCCTGCTTTTTTAAGCTACATTTTGATCATCCTGACATCATGAGAGGTTCCAGAGATATCTTTGATTTGTCATCCTAATCAGGGTCACTCACTGATATTTGGTCTGAATCCTATTTTTTAGGTTACTCTAATGAAGAAATTTTGATGTTATTTTAAAGAATAAACCTCAAACAATGTTTTAATAATAAGATTTACAAGCAGGAAAGAGAAAAATCTTTGCTAGCTCGTGGGAAAATGATAAAAATGTAAGACTTTTCTGATTAAAACCATGTTTTTTGTAACTACTGCTCAGAATAGGGCTTCAAAAAATTCTTTAAGCTTATATTTCAGGGTTTTCATTCAAACAACCCATTGATAATCTATTTACTCGTTATATTTGGACAAAATTTAATTGTTACAAAGGTTTTAATCAATGCACTATAGCAGCCTTTTTCTCCACAAAACAATGTTGGGAAATAAACCTCAGTTTTCCTACATATTTATCTTAAATTTTTTTTGTTTTATATTCTTTTGTTTAGGTTGCATGTTCTGCACCTCAACAACATGTATGTAAAAATCTAATTCTGATTCTGACTGGGAAACTCCTCCTGCTGCTGAACACGTCGTAGGACAGGGTTTCCTCTCACTTGGAGGCTTCACTCTGATATCTGCTGTTTCACCATAAATCTGTCACAAATAGAGCTCCATATTTTCAACAGAGACTCCTCCACACACATAGGACTGAAAGCTAACCCAAGAGGAGGCTAAAGATACAGGACTTATATTTACCTAAACCTCAGTGTTCACATGTCACCTCATGAGTGGCTGGAAGATGTCAATCAGGACAAGTCAGTTCAGGAGCTAAACGTCCTGATTCAGGAACAGAGTCTGCTCATATACAAATATTTGGCATCTTTAACAGTAAAATCTTCAGTTCACAGTTTGTTTTCCAGCAGCATCCAGATTATTGTGCTTCATTTGTCTGATTTAATATCTGCCTGAAACAAATCAACCAACCCAGACGTGTCAGAGCACAGCTGGGTCACGTTGTTCCGTCAGCAGAGTCTGAGTGATTCTTCGTTACTGATTTAATTCTTATCACACCACAGCCGACACAGAGGACAGTCTAATTAGTCCTTATCTCAGCTGCACTGTAGAAATAAGTCAGTGTCTCAATGAAACAATCATAAATCTTCATTTCCAGACATTTTTTGTTTCACATGACCTTGATTTAGTCAAAAAATAACACATTGAGGAAGAAACTATTCTTTGTTTTTAGCACTAATGAACTTCTGAATTAATCAGAAGAGTGGAAACAATACCTGACTCATCTCCAATGGTCTGTTTATTTGAATAACAGCATCTTTAACTACAAATTCTGTTAAAAATCCCACTAATCCTATTTATAATCCTTTAACTATTGTATTTAACAACTTGTACTCAAGTTTCTTTTACTGGTTTTTTGTTAAGAGGTGAGTTTGATTTGTAATAATTAATACTGTTATATGTGTTGTTGTTGTTGACCCCAGGAAGAATAGTCTACTGTGGTGAAAACTAACCTAATAAATAAATAAACTGATTCTTTTCTGTAGCTGAACACTATAAAATAATGTAAAAACTATTTAAAAAGGGCAAAACATTCACTTTGTGAATTTGGCTCATTTACTGAAGTGGAAACTACTTTGTTCAAGATTTGAAAAATGTCAATTAAAACTTTAGATCCATCATCCAACAGTTAAAAATATCAAAGTTCTTAAAGTTCCAAAACTGGAGCTGCAGATTTTAATTTTGTACTTCTAATATCATATTTTGACCAAACATTTCTAAAGTTTTTCAAAAACAACAAATGAAATATAAAATCTTTTAATATACCACTGAGTGCTTCATGAACTTTAAGCCTTTTTTACTTTTCACTTCTGTATGAAGCTTTTCAGATTCTGTTTTTTTTACAGTTCAAACCAACTTTTAACAAAATTTATTTAGTTTTTTTTTTTTTTTTTGCCAGAGGAACCTTCACTCTTCTGACTGAAATTTCTCAATAACATCATAAACACTTCAGCTTGTAATGTTCAGATTGACTTTTTTTGCTTCGGGGATTGTTCTGGTTCTTAATAACATTTTTCATACTTCGACACAGAACTTTTTTTCAGTGCTAAAGTTATAAAAAAATAATAAAAAAAAAACATTTTTATATATTGGTTAAATTAGGTCATTTCATAAAAAACTAAAGACTTATTTTGTGTTTTAAAATAAATCTCAAAAAGGTGGTAAAAATGATGCTTGGGGTATATATTTTGTCATAGTTCATAAACATTTCATCATAAATCCATAAAACCAAGTAGTTAAGGTGCATGTGAGATGAGGTAAAATGCCCTGACCAGCCACTCAGAGACATAAAACTTATTACTTTAATTTAATTTCCTACCTGAGAGGAAAGATATCTCGCTGATGAGCAGCCATTGGTCTGCAAAGTAGAAACTGCAACGGAGGATTTGAGCCAAACGACCAGACAGCGGGAGGGAGATGGGTCGTGAAGAAGGGTCCTTCAGATCCTCGAGGGGTACGGGTAAGGTGAGGACAGGAGAGGACCAGGGCTGGAGGAGGCTGGGCTTGAAAAGACACTCCACTTTGCTGAAGACTCGCACGTCCTGCGTGTGCCGGTTGTTACTGTGCACCTAAGATAAAAGTCAGACCGAAAGAAAAGAATGGATCAAGAAGATGGGATCCGTTCTACCTGTGAATGTGAAAGAGCTGAGAGATGTGAGAAACTCTGACATGTTTATTATTCATTGTGGGTGAGGCGGCAGGGGAAGATTAAATTAACACACAAAATTAATGACACTTTTTTTTCCTGCTAAACCATAATTGCATTTGGCACAATGTAGAACTGAGCAGGAATGTAAATGAAAATAAATCAACACAGAATGGGTCAAAAAAAAAAAAAAAAAGAGCAAGACAAAGAGATTCAGTTTATATTTCTAATTTTCCCAAGAGTAGAATCCACAAAAGCTGATTAACTTTACAAACCATCGCTGTGGCAGAGAAGAAAGAAGAGTTCGAGATAAGAGGAGGATGTGGAGCAGGTGAGAAGTCATAACTTTAGAGTTGAGAGGTACAAAAATCTAAAAAGAAAGTAGGTTTCAAGGATGGTGTTTACAATAAAAATGCTAAAACACCTAACAAACACAAATTTAAAATATCGTGTCACATTTTGTGAAATTTACAACCAAAACTCACAAATGAATTTTTACAGCCACACATGGCATCACAGAAACACCACATGCCACACTGTACAGAGGAAGTCCTCCAGAGTTCTATAACCAGTGACAAAGTCCTGGCACAGGTTTCTGAGGCTCCATGTGACGGCTTTGCTTGCACTTTGAAGTCGTCTGCCCTTTATTAGGTGAGGTGAACACTGTTTTGTTCATAGAAACTTATTAACAAAAGTAACTGCTCAATCGTGCTCAAGTCAGCAAAAATATTGGTAAATTAAGGTGTGGAAAGTTAGAAGTTGAAAACAACTCAAATTAAGGAACGTGGGAGCAGCTGAGGTGTTACAGATGTCATATCTTTGGTGTTTTAGAAATAAAAAATTTGTGAGCTTTTGTCTGTATGTGGGTGTGGTTTGGTGCAGACTGAGTCGGTACGATGGCGAGCCAGATTAACATAAGGTGGATTATTTAATTTTCCACTCATTTTCCTTCATGTCTATGAAGGAAAAACTGTAAAAGGCGGGG
>JARVJO010000305.1:9035526-9050620 GCA_031762555.1 Cynodonichthys magdalenae
CCCCCCCCCCCCCCCCCCCCCCCCCCCCCCCCCCCCCCCCCCCCCCCCCCCCCCCCCCCCCCCCCCCCCCCCACGATACAGCTGAATAACTTTACCCCTGTTCTACAGTTCCATCGTAGGTGGAGTCATTTAGATAGACCGGCGTGCCCTGCAAGTTCATGACGTGACCCACTGGAGCCGTGTACGCCTTCAAACCATCTGAAAAACAAATAAACATTTACCTGTTTCTATATGGAAGAAAACACATTTTATAAACTTATATTATAGACCAACATGCACCGTTTGTTTTTCACATTAAATTTTTTAAATCACTGAAGAAATACTCTTTTTCCACATCTGTGGATGCTTCTGCTTTGGCTGCCTGTGATCTTATCAAATGTGGTAAAAATCTCTTTAAAGCAGTTTAAGCTGTTATAATAAGGCAATTCTTAAAGTGTATCTGAAAAGGCATATTTATATAAACCTCGTAGAGTACTGATAACATATAAAAGGTTTTATTTTGCTGATAAAATGTTTAAATGTACACAAAACAATTTAAATCTTGCTTCAACAGCACAGGTGCCAACATATTTTTATATTGTTATAAAACTAAAAAAGGGTAAACTTCTCAGGCCTGTACATTTAACACCACAGTAAAAACACAAACAATGACTCATAAAGCATTCACAATGTATGCACTTTTTTTTGCTAAATGATACCATGCACATAATTGTGCAAAAAAACTGTGTTTGTTAGATTATGTCTTTGTTGTAACAAAGCTTCTTGGCAATAAATCTTTGACTGTTGGAAAGCCTGTTAATATCCATTTTAAATGTTGCCACATTTGTAAGGAACATGCATTTGTGGGATGAGCAGTAGAGCTGAGTATGTGGGTTGTGCACATGAAAAACTTTATTTTTTTGGTGTTTTTCTTTAGCTACTTATCTCTTATTGATCAACTAAAATCATTTATCAACTAAAGACCTGGTGTTCAATCCTGGTCCTCCACTGTCCTGCAGATGTTATTCTGCTTGGACACACCTGTTTGAATGAGGTAAAACTTTATTTACAGAGGCACCTTTCAAGATAAAAATCACAAAGTGCATCAACAGACAGAACAACAAATCCACAAATCAAATTTAAACAAAAGCAGATTTAAAAAGGTAACTTTTAGCTGGCCTTTAAAGGAGGCCACTGAGTTTGCTGGTCTGAGAGCCAGAGGAAGGGAGTTCCACAGTCTGGGAGCCACAGAAGAAAATAATTCCTTCAGTTTAGAATGAAGGAGTGAAAAACAGAACTTGAAGACCTGCTGAAGAGCAGGGAATCACCTAAAACATGCAGGAAAGTGGCCGCCAAGGACCAGAACTGAACAAAAGGATCTTTAAGGTCTTGTGTCAGGACTTTTAATATTTTTTTCTCTCCGTCTTTAAAAGCTGAATTTCAGATAATGGTACATCTTGCTGTCTTTGTTCTCCACTTGTTCCTCATTTTTAGGCACACACTGCACAATACACTGTAATAGACAGAAACAAAAGCCTGACTGAAAAAGCAGCCACAGTCCATAAAAAATGCCATTTATTTTCCAGAAAGCCAGAAGAGCTACTGATCTTTAAAAAACAAGAATTAGTGACTATTTGGAAGCAGAATTTACTCGGTTTGTATGTAGATACGGTTATATTTATGAGTGCATGGAGGTCAACCAACAGATCATTTCTACAGACTCAGATTTAAGCCTGAAGTTAAACTGAGCGGCTTCGCCTCCAAGACCTCAGTCAAACAGTGAAGCTTTTTTTTTTTTTTTAAATAGAGATTCTCTCCCTGAAGACCCAGAACAGGAAGTGGGTTTTCCAGTCCCTGACAGTTGTGATTTACTCCGAGCCCTGTGCTGTCTGAGGGAGGAGGAGGATGAGGCAGGAGAAGTGAGTCGTAAATACTCGCCGTTGTGCTTCAGGAAATATCGAGACCAACACGATTTATCAGACTGTGGCTTCTTTCATCTGAGCTTTCCTCAGTGGCTGTAAAAACATCCACTTGTAATCATTACCATCTGATGGAAAATTAAATCTAGTAGAAAGTAAACTCTGTCTGTTACCACAGGAGAGGTGATCAAACTTATCAAGATGTAGACGGCATGCCTCAGAATAAACGGAGCAGATGATAAGGAAAGCAGAGTATCTTTGTTTCGGTCTCACACACACACACACACACACACACACACCCTCACATACTTACCATTCCACACACAACCATAGAGCTCCACCCGAAGGCAAACACTCATCACCCGGTCAGCCAGGGGGTAGAAGCGAACCATACGGGCCACAATGGGGGGTCCGAGGTCTTTCAGCACAACATCATAGGTGTTCTCATTACCTGACACCACCTGGTGAAGGGGAGAGGCAAAAAACACACACTACATCACTCTGTTGTTTTTCTAAACTTTTTTTTTTTTTTTTTTTTTGGTAAAGGTAAATCTTTCTCTGTACCTTTGGGGATTATTAAATTTCACCAGACAGCTCTGATTTTTTTTAAATTTGTTTTAGACCATCTTCAGTTTCTCTAAATCTAAATTGAGTTGAAGTTTTTATGTTTAGTTCATGGAAAAGTGAAACGTGAGGCTGACTGAGTCTCTAAAGGTTTTCATTTTAAAATCATAATTATGCACTCTCACACTTTGTGCAGATATGTGATGACAACATGGATCAATATTGTGTGAAACACCTTCATCTTTGTATCAGCAGGGAAAAACTGTGATTATAATGAAGTTAAAGCAACAGTTGAGATGTTTAGAAACATGGTTCTGTAGAAATGTTATGAACAATTAATGTCTTACCTGTTGGAGATAGACCTTTAAAACAAAAAAAGGTTTTCTTTTTGACTGGATTGACGAGTTCATGGCTAGTCCAAGCGAGGCCGAGACCAACCCCAACCTCAAAAACTTCACAGCAGTTCATGCTAAAAAGCTATTTTACAAATGTTAATAAGACTTAAGACAAAAAAAAACACCTTTATTATCGATCACGGGTTGTAACAGAAAAATAAATTTGGTTCCATGATGGAGGCTCAGACACATTAAAATAAGTGCCCTGGGCTGCACTGGAAGTGCTACAGCTAGCAAAAAAAAAAAAACATAGAACACTAATAAAACAACAATGTAATGCAAAACTGATGATGGTGTAAATATTTATAAAATATTGGTCGCATTAACCTCTATAAAAGGGTTTGAGATTGGGGTTTAAAATGGCAGCAACCCACTTTGGCTGTGTTCAGACAGGAAGTTAACGAGTCAATCTGGTCAAAATTAAATCATTTTTTTCTCCCAACTGTGGTGGTTCAAAGAGCTGAAAATGTATTCACTACCCACAAAACTCCATTTAAAAAAGATTTAAACTCCATTTAAGGTAAATTATAAAACCTTTTACACTTATTGCTGTTCACATTTGTTTCTCATTCACAAATTTACTCACAAACTGCTTTTTAAGTGGATACTTGCACTTTAGATGTTTTTTCTATTCTCACTTATACAGCTATAAGTGTGTCAGTTGTCAGAGGGGGACACTTAGGACATGTGGCCAATAAATAAACGTTTCAGTTTAATGTGCAAAATAAAGTCTGAAGGTGGGGGACAGAGTGACTGACGTCGTCCCTAGATTTAAGCTGTTGGAAATCTGAATTCCCCACACTATCTCGTAACATGGAAACAAAACACAAAGCAGGACTTATCGCCAAAGAAAAGATTGAACATGAGCCAAATGGGAAAAAAAAACTGAGGTTCCTATCTGCGTAAGATTTCCTCTGCATTGTTCAGTGAGCAGTGACGGCTCAGGTCTGAGCAGAAACACTGGACCATGTTGGCTGGCACAAATCCCATGTCTTCCAAAAGACTAATGCAGATTATATCACAGAGGACTGATTAATGCAACATTTAAACTCAGCAGCTCAAGGACACTGATAAATTATCTGTTAATGCATCAAATTTGAACCCTTTTTCCTGCACTTGTGCACAGAGTTGCACTTCTGCTGTGAATAAGAAGAGGAGATAAGAAGAGTCCTGCTGACCTCTTGACCCCAGCGATCCTTCCAGGTGATCCATTTCTGTCCATCTCTGGAGTAACGAAGTCGATAACTGCGAGCGAACTCCTGACCGAGGCCGTCGGCGTGGCGACCTTGAGTGCCAACCAGAGCCAGGAAATGGAGTTTATGCAGGTCAACCTACAATGAAACACATCATGGAACGTCATACTTTAAAAGATATTTGTACTTGTATACAGAAAATACCACTGGTGGGCTCAGTTCCACTAACCTGATCTGCTAATAGCGGAACTAACTTCTCATTTAGTTGATTAGCCTTTATGATAACTTTGGAAACAGTTAGCGAACTGATATGCTTCCACTAAATTAGGTTCACCTAATTTCAAGTCTGCTAAATAATTAACAGTTCAAACTAAGAGTGTCAAAGGGAAATAAAATACTTTTTAACAATATTTCAATAACGAATAAAATAAAGGACTAGGTATAAAATATGGTAGAGAAAGTATTTCCTATTTGTTGTTCGACAAACTTCAAACTGTATTTAAAAACAATACAATTGCAATTAAAAACATGCTTTATTTTTTTAAAAGGGGTTAACTGGAAGTATCACAAATTCTAGACAATGAAACACAAATGATCCCATCCAACTTCAAAATAAACCAATAAAAAAATCAGTTTGCATCATTCCCACCAGTCTTTACCTGTAAGGAGATGAAGACTGACAGTCGTCTTAGTGGTTAGCATTAGCTTCCACCAATTTTTATTTGTTTAGCAGTTTACCATTAGAGGAGCTAAGCAAATTAACGCTTAATGAAGCCAACTTTTTTGGTTAGCTGTCCTAATCACTGGAAAATACTTTAAATATTTAAAAACTATACTAACAGCTGTAAGGTTTGCAGTTTAAATCTATATTTCATTTTATGATTATGAGGTGACTGGGGTCTAAAAAAAACAGCTGTTAGTTTTGCACAAAAATGAGAAACAGGTGAAAACAGCTGGCCTAGTTTTGCTCAGACCCACATCTTTGAATCTATCCACCTCACCAACTTGACTGATTGGACTGGCATCGTGACAAAAAACAGCAGTTTCTCATTTGAGAATGGCTAATGTTACATTGCATCAGCCGAAAAACAGCTTCGTCCTGCAGCATTCGGTCATTTGAGTGGTACTGAAAGGTTGTTTTGGCAGCTGAATGCGTCAGTTCTGGACTTGGTTAAACTGGATGTTTAATGTTTTTTCCCTCCTGTGAATAGCCTATAAGTTTGAAGTTTTCTGATAAATAAATTCACTTTGAATCTGGAACTGTTTGAGGTGATTTTCCACGTATTTCATCACGAGTACAACAAAACAGCCAAATGTAAGTGCAGTTGAAACATTCTTCACATTTTGTCAAACCCATTCCTCTGTGAGCGCTGAGGGAGCATGAACGATTAGCTGATCAGCACCATTACAAGAATTAACACCTTTATCTTGTAGCTACATGTTGGCATCTTCTGACTCAATAGAAAAAAACTGCTTAATGAAAAAAACACCTAAATCATTCAACTAGAATGACAAATATCCAGTTCTAAGAAGCAAAACGGTCACAAAAATATAAAAATTACAACAATTTCTGATTTCTAGAAACATTCAAAGCAAAAAATAAAGAAAAACTAGTTCCAAGTTTCATTATCTAAGAAAATCTAAATAAATTGTTTTTTTACTGCGCAAAAAAAAAAAAAGATTAAGAAATGCTACATTTTACTGGGTAAAATTCACAAACGCTTTATACTTTGTTTTACAAAATCACATCTCACTCTCTTCCAGGAAATAATTTGCTGGTTAGCAGAAGTTTAAAGTAACTAAGTACATTTATTTGGTTAGAGTACTTAAGTAGTTTTGAGGATTTGTAATTTTACCACTTCTTTAAAATAGCTACTTTTAATCATATTTCGTCACATTTTAAAGCTTAAAATTATACTTTTACTTCTTTACTTTAAAATGCAACACCTAGTTACTCGTTACAAAATGAAATATGTTCAAACTCATCATGAAAGAAGATGTTTATGCACTCTAAAAATGAAGTGAAGTTGAATTTACTCAACAAAGTCATGTCAACTGGCTCCACTAAGCCTAGTTGAGCAAAGAATATTGCTCAATTTACTCAACCTGGCTTAGTGGAGCCAGTTTGGTTCAGTAAATTCAACAGTTTATTTCTTAGAGTGTGTGTAAAAGTACTTTTACTTTCCCAATTTTTGTGAACAGTTTTATGACATTTTCTCATCAGTGAAATTTATTTTTACCGATGTCATTTTCTGTTCATGTAATTTTACTTTTATTTTATTTTTGTCAAGTACTTTATAGACAGAAAGACAATAAAACGTGTAAGATCATTTCAGCATCTAAAAAAGGCAAAGATTTAATAATTATGTAAAAATTAGTGCTGAGCATAGATTCATTTGTAATCCCAATTAATCTCATTATTATGCACAAAATTAAACCATGACTCCAAGATGTTTAGAGCATTTTTCTTTTCTATTTTTCTTTCACATGCTGCATTCAGCCTTGTCTGCAGAACCCTCCCTCTCTTTGTTACTGTACGTTTTGAAATTAAGTGATATTTCAGGCGTGAAGTACTCCGATAAGACAGCTCAGTGTTGCAGTGCTTCCAGATAACTTTACTTCTATTCAGCCGACCGTGGGGATAAGCTTTAAAATAAAAATGCTCATGTACAATTCTGGTGCCTTCCATCACATGTTTCTTTCCTTGTTGCTCATTTTCTGGGTTCATATTTATTGTTTATTTATTAGGATCCCTATTAGTCTCCACTGCAGAAGAGACTACTCTTCCTGGGGTCCAACAAGACATAAAAACACAAACAAATCAATTAATACAACCCAATGTATGTGTTCATGTGATCGTTGAACAGCAACAGCCCTAGAAAGGCTCTCATTGGCTGAGAAGTGTAATGATGGCCATCTAAAGCTAATAGTGATGTAAATACTTTGATCGATCAGCTTACTTCCACCTCACTGATGTAAAAGTCTGATGAAATGCAACATGCCTGTTCAGACTGAAGTCACTTTGAAAAACATCAGATATGGGTCGCATTAGGGCTGCACAATATAAAGTTTGAGTATCGCATTGCGATGTACGTGTGTGCATTAGTCACATCACAGATCCTGGGATGTAGGAGGCAAATTAAACGTGTAATCCATAAATCATCAAAATAAATGGTTGTGTGTAACAGCTTTTATTTTGATGGGTTGCTTCCACCAGTGGAAGCAGCTGCTGGCGGCGGTGTGTGCTTCGTGAAAAATACAAAATGTTTGTAAAACTTCAGGGACAAAAAGTGCAACATTTTCCAGAGAACTGTTGTCAGTGTGTTCTCGAGCCATGGAGGAAGACAAGGATCTTGATGAAAACGAGAAGGAAAAAAGGTTAAATACAGTTAGCATAAATGCTAATATTAAAGCATGACGAAAACAGAAAGTAAGATAGACACAGTCAACACATTGGGTTTGTTTATTAGTAAAATGTAATTCATGTTGCTCATGACAGAAGGAAACATGTATTCAGGTCCCAGCACAATAAAAACAACCAATAAAATACAAGAATAACTCTTAAATAAAAAAATACTTTTATCGCACAAAGAGGTAAGATTGATGCAGGTTCATCATCAATAAGATGGCTGCAAAAATTTACGTTTTATTCAATTCCTGTATTTTTTCATATCTCAATATATGTTTCAAGGTTAGAACACAATGTCAGTTTTTTTCTAATATTGTGCAGCTCTAGGTCACATAGGGACAAAAAATAAAAAAAATCAGATTTGGGTCACATTTGCCTGCAGTGTGAATGTAGCCTATATGAGGTCAATCTGGACACTGTTTATTGTAAGTAAGATATATATGACCCATCAACAAAAAGCCGTTGTCTCATCATATATTAAGTTTAAAAGACAAAATGGAGCTAAAATAGTCTTATTATGACTCAAGGCTGCTCCAAAGTTGTGTCTTCACTGGTTTGAGTGCTAGAAATGTATTCTATTAAACTTTAACATCAGCTTGTAAGTCATTAAAGAAAACAAGACAATCAGTAATTCTTTTTTTTGTTTGCACAGAGGATCCAGCAGAGCAGAGCAAGCCAAGTCACTGACCTGAAGGTATTCTGATCCGCTGGGAAAGACGGGTCCTGCTGGACACCACGCTCCATCTCCCTCTCCAGTACTCAGCCTGAGACAGACATAAACTCAATGTGAATTAAAAAAAAAAAAACATCTAGATTAAAAAAAAAAAAAAAAAAAAAATCACAGTTCATCACAAAAACGGATCAAACGAGAGACTAGATCGAAACGTTTAGGGAGTTCAGAAATACAAGTGAGAATTGAACATGAACTTTCTAACCCTCTCCTTGAATAATAATACTGCAGTAAAAAAGATTCACACATCTGTAGAGGAAGGAGAAGCAGAATAACAGAAAGTTGGAGAGACACAGATCGCCAACTGGTTAAAAATTACAACAAGCACAGTCAATGATGAGAACAGAACAGAAATGACAAACTTCATCACGTTCTTCAAACCTCACAAGTTCTGGTGAAAGTCAGTTCTAATAGTTACTGAGAGATCCTACCATGACACCCCCCCCCCGCCCCCCACACCCACACCCCCCCCCACACACACACACCCACCCACCCCAACATTTTCACTCAGTGTGACCTTCCTCAATCCAGGCGGAGAACAAGTGTTCACACGAGGACCACATCTTGGTCACAGGAAGACCACAACCTTGGCTGTGAGTACGTGAGTTTTGGACCGACTTGGAAAAAAACTTCGGGCCACAACCGCACTCCGACCGCTTCTCAAAATGAAAGCTGCTGCTCTGACCACCAAAACAAATCCCTAAATCAACTTGGTTACACCGACAGCAAGGTTTGGATTTTAATCAACCCCAGTTTGTCCTCAGCGGGTGAGCTCATCCAGCAAGCAACCACAAGATTAGATCAACACATTTAGGCTCCATCGGGTGTCCTGTGAAGAGAACTACAGCCAGGCTGAGTTTGGACTGATATGCACCAGCTTGCAGGATCCACATTAAAATCTATTGTTCTGTCATCTAACTTATATTTTTCCTCTTTTTTTTGCTCCTACCATATCCAGCCAACTCCTCATTTCTCCTCCGTTCTTCATCCATTCCCTTAATCTTTTTCAATATCATATTTTCCTGGTTTGGAGTAATAACAGTATTAACAAAAAAAAATGAAACTTCTGCTTCTCTCTCCCCACATACCAGCCTCCATCAAATAACGTTTTCAAACTTTTCACCCCCCAGCTTTTGGCACACTACTGCAGCAATGCACCTTTCACTTTTTTTTCCTTTAACTTTTTAGTTTACGTCCGCTGATTCTGCCTGTTTTTTCCTTCTCTCAGGGTCTCCCTAACGTGTCTTAAAAAAAGAGCTTGAGCTAACAATCACTTCCACATGGTGCGAGACTCTGCCAAGAGACCCGGCCCAACAAACCAGCAGAGACAAATGAACTCCAACACGAGCACATGATCCTGCGAAAGCTCTTCCACGTGGCCGAAGCATGTTTAAGGTCTAACTGGGCTCCCATGGATCAAAGCTCACTGCCAAAGCAGACAAGGTGGTAATGCAATTACCAGATGGGTTTTTATAAAGACACGCACACCATCGTCTTCATCCATAATCTAATAGATGTCTGAAAATGTGTTTTAGCGTGGTGCCAACAGACTGACAATAAGCTATTCAGACAAACACATTAGTTTGCAGAAGTGCTGTTACTTAATTTACATATTGCTCAGGTAGGAGAAAACACTACGCTTCATGCATAAATATGAGGCTAAATTGTTTTCTTCATTAAACTGATTATCAAATACAGCACTATCAGTACCTGCAAAATAACATGGACATCAAACTTAAAAGTTGGGGGTTGCCTTTTTCAGAGAACACAAATAATATGCAGTCAAATAGCATTTAACCTGGTGGATACAGCTAACAAAAAGTTATTTCATTATCTAACTAAAAATATAGCTTCACTAATGCTAAACAGTTAAAAATTAGCTGATGCTAACACTAACAGCTAATCGCCAAGACGGCTGTCACTCAGTCTGTTTCACGTCGATGAAAAAAATAAAATAGAAATAAAAATCTTTCCCCACAAAAGCCTCAGAAATCCTGCTCAAAGTGTTACAATCTGTGCACTCCCATTAAATCTCATCCCTGAACAGAGGCCACAGTTTCTGGTAAGATTCAAGTCAGGTGAGGAAGAGAACCGGGTCACCATTGGGTCATGCTCGAAGCCTCTGCTGTCTAGCCAAGCATGTGATGGAGAGTGGGAGGAGGCATGTGATGGAGCAATGACCTGCACGAAGATTAAGACCCTAATAAATACTATAAACGTCTTCCAGTATAAGTATGTCATTCCATTTACTGGCAGCAGGTTATAGAGTTGATATTTAGTCCATCTTCATCCTGGAAAGCTCTGGCTGGCTCATGTCTGCATTTGATATCATGCAGCCTGAAAACTTCTGGTATGTTCTGTGATGTTCAAGTTAAAAACATTTATAAATTAACAATTTTACTATTCACAACAAAATGTTTGTCTGATAAGACCTCAGTTCTGCTTAAAGAACATTTTATTGGTCTAAATGTTTTTTTCCACATTTTGATTTTTATTTTTACTTCTACAACATCTCTAATAATTTAAAACTTTTAACTGTGTTTATTCTTCATCCACTTCATATATTTCTTCAACACTAGCTGCACTTTATGGCTTCATTATAATGTTTTTATTGGCATTTTCTGTTTTTATGTTCACTTTGAACTCGCTCAAGCTGAAAAAAATAATTTTGTTTTAGTGCATTTTACACATTGTATGTCTGAAAAAAAATTTTTTTTTTATTTTTACTTTAAGTATTTTTTGACCAATAATACTTTATATAAAAAAGCAGAACTTAGTGTAAATATAATAAATGCATTTAGGTCAAATGATTTAGGTAAAAACAATAGAAATTATGTTCATGTCAGAATATTAACTTGTGTAAACAGTATGAAACATTTTAAATGTTTTTCTAACAATGCAATATATTGTACAGATTAGAAGTCAAACAGAAGCTTTTTCTTTAAAGCATATTTGCAGCCATCAGTGTTTCATCTTAGCTTTTCGTATTCAGACTAAAACACCATTCTGTGCTCGCTCTCCTGAACAAATCACATGTAGGCAGCTCTCCAGATTCAAAGGACTGGCATCCGAGTGTTTAATCCAGCCTATCAAGTCTCAGCAAGTGCTGCTATTCACAGTGGTGATTATGTGTTCTTTATAAAGAGCTCTTTCATAAGAAAAGCTGCAAAAGAAAAAAGAAAACCAAATTTAAAAGAGCCTCACCTATGGTTTTAAATGAATCCTTGAATTTGTTTAATGATTTATATTCTGCAACAAGACCAGTAACTTTACTCCCAAATCCTTTTTTGATTCATGTAATAAATTTAAGAAGCCGTTTTTCACAGGAGAGACAGGATCATTTATTTTCCGTACGGTTGAAAATCTAACACGACACTCAAAAGTTGAGTTATCAGCTGTAATCCATCACAGTGAACATCGGATTTACATTATTATGTCAAAGCTGCCTGCCAATTTCTGAATTCAGTAACTGCAAGGAATGATGGGAAAACTACTTCAGAATTTACTACTGTATGACAATGAAGGTTAAAATGAAAAACAAGCTGCAATCATCCTCAAAATGTCACAGTTACAATAAATTAGCTGATTCTGCAGTTCTTAAAGATAAATCAACAGCTTTCCATTAATCTGACAGAACGCCTGATTTTTCACTAGTTTACGGTGGACATTTTAGGACATCCTCAAATATGCCATCAGACTTACCTGTGGATGTTTCCTGAAACCCGAGGATGTCCTAAAATGTACATCGTACTGGTGCTGCTCTAAAAACACTAAACTCCTGATGTTTTGTTCTGTTATTAACTGGCAGGAATGTAATAAAACACAATCAGCTGTTCAGAAGAATTTGACAAATCCAGTCCCTTAATAACAAGAGCCAAAAAAATGGATTAAATGTAAATGCATTACAGAATAAAAGCATTTTCATTTAATGTCAAGAACCATCTTATTGGCGCCACACACTCACTGGTTTCTATAAGTCCTCCTGTTGGACACCGTTTATCATGAAGCACAAGGATTCAGAAGGTAAACTCATTCAACTTGGCTCTCTGTTCTCTCAGGCTGACTGGCCAACATTGTCCATGAAGAGATTTTCTTCTTTTTTTTTTTTTTTTTGCATTGGTATAATTTCATTTACAAAGCCATCCTTGGTTTTCTGAAAACATATTTATCTTTCTATATGTCACATAAACAAAGCAGCTACAGCCTGTGCTCTCAGTCCATTATTACTTTTACTGTTCCCTTGGTACCTACATATATTTGTGTATGTGGGGGGGATTTTCTTCCTCTGCCTCTTCTTGGAAACTGAAACTGTCCAGTTTAATTTCACTAAAGCATTTCAAACTTAAAGAACAATAAAAAAAAGCATAATTTGAGGGTTGTTCATTCTTCTATTATTTTCTTTCCACTTGCCATTTAGTTTTTAACCAAATGCATTTATTTAGTATGCATTGTACTGACTATTACATTTATAACTGCATTTATATCCTGCATGTTCACTTAAAACATAATTGTCCCACAATGAGATTACCTGTAAATGTAGAATAATTGAATTAAATCAACTCTGGGCTGCAAGGGTAGATCTGCTGCCTGTCTACCCAATATTTTATTTTTACCCTCCATCTATATGTTTGTTAGTTTGAAATATCACAAAACCAACTTCCGAAATAATAAGGCCACCACATGGAAACTTTTCTTTTTTTTTTTTTTAAACAGGTAACTTTTTATTTGTCATTTCTCGAGCTTGACAACATTAAGCTATTATTTCTCAATAATAATGATAATAATAATAATAATAATAATAATTTCAGAACCTTGCAGAAACAAAGCAATACAATGTTCTAGAACCCAGGCTGGGTTTTACAATGTAAAAATGCCATAAAGCTATCCTCATAACACTGCTCCATTTCAAACATTTTCTTTACCTACTTGGAAACAATGAAAACGACCCAAAACAATGTAGTAACTATGCCAGGCCTGTATGCAGTGCTGTGACACAGCCATAAAAGTACACTAAAAACAAAAAACAAGGACCGACGCTTTTCACTTTAAAACCCATTTACAAAAATTTATAGTTTTGGTTTTCAAAAATAAACGATAAACTATATCAAATAAAGCAAACTTTACATATTCACAAAAGGCAGTGGTGCGCACAGCTAAGTAAAAAGTTAGCTTTGTTAACTCATAATCTGCCAACTAAAAATACAGCTTCACTAAAAGTAAAAAATAAATTTCAAAGCTAATTTGGAAGTTAAAAGTAACAGCTAACTGCTAACTTAACCAATTTAAACTGAGGGCTAGATTCAAAATAAACATTTGGGAATAAAGCACTCACCGTACAACAAGTTTAAACTTGTAGAAAACAATTTCAGCTGCTTTCATCCTCCTCCATGAAGTCTTACACCTAATTTATATTTCTGGCACAGTGTTTATGATTCATGGCGACATGACAAAGTTTTGAGAAAAATGTGACTCTGAGGTCTTTTATATTATAAACTGCTTCACTTGATGCACCAACTAATCTTGCAAAAATATTGCAGGTGCACCATTTTCACAGGTACATATGAATCAAGTCTGAGGAAGATTACTGAAGCAAATGAATAACTTACTGCTGTCTCTCTAACAGATTGATGAAGACATTAGTGTTTTTGCGTAAAAAAGGAGTCTGTCTGTTGTTAATAACTACTTTTCAGCCTAATATTAAATTACCATTAAAGTGGGGAAAAGAATTACAGTTTTTAGTCAAAGTGTACACAATAACATACTTAATGACAGTAATTTTATGTTACTTTCACCCTGCACACGCACACTTTTCCTCACCTTCCGTGTTTGGCTTCAGTGGAGTCGGACCAGGCGCTGGAGGCGGTGATGTCAGAGTCTGGAATGGTGCCGTCCTCCATCCCCAGGGCGTACCGACACTGAGCTGCAAGCAAATGATTGGAGAGAAGACAGAAACGGGATAAAGTTATGAGGGAAAATATTTCATGAGTATGAAGCAAACGTCCAGAAGAAAAGTTAATATTTCCACTGGCATGTCAGAAGCCATCATTGGTCACGGAGCATAATGTTGTTATGTCATGACTGGGAAAACTTCTGGGCTTTAAAGCTTCCCAACCCACGCAGACATTAACTGAGGAGGGACAAAATGAGATCTTCTTTTTGCTGTCAGTGGTTACAGAGTCTGACACTTCAGCCAAATATATTTACACTCAGTTTCTCAGATTTTCTGACGTTTAATCCCCATAAAAGCTTCAGTGGCAAAACGCGACCAGCAATAAATTAAATCATATTGTTTTGGTTGGACTGTAAAAAGGATTTTTGCCATGTTAATACCATTAAAAGACATTAGTGCAGACTGTGGCCATCATTAGAAGTAGACTAATTACAAAATGAATTTAAACGATGTATTTTATTATTTTTTTAAATAATTTGATGTGGTTCAGGGTCATAAAGATCAACTGGAAGGTCATTTATATGGTTGTTTCAGGCATGAAAATGCAGAAAAGCTTCAGTAATAAATGAGATTTTTCATAAATATCTTTGAGCTCTAATGCAATCTGTGTTTTGAACTTGTTTTGGTAGTTTTTTTGTTAAGAGTATATATTGAATACAAATTACATGTGCAGAAATCTCAACTAACTGCTGGATCATTTAGTAAAATTAACTAAAATATATAAAATATTTTGAATATTTAATGGATTGCTCAGTTCATCTATGTGAGCAGGTAAGAAAAATAAAATTCAAAATAAACTGAAAGACTGAACAATGAATGAATGAATGAATGAATGACTTTTTTATTTCAGACAATAAATTTAAATAATAAATAAATCCATTTCAGAAATGCTTCTAACAAACAACCTTATATCACAAAAAAAAATAATAAAAAAAGTAAATAAATAAATAAAAAT
>JARVJO010000305.1:9050698-9077848 GCA_031762555.1 Cynodonichthys magdalenae
AATGAGATAAACAGAATTATCCAAAAAACTAAACTTGTTGACTTTTAATCTTGTGATCTGAAAATGATTATTGATTACAATAACAATAAAAGTGGTAATTATATTTTATTAGTAAATGCATAAAATGATGTAAATCAATATATTGAAAACAAGTTACAAAGTTATATTTTTACAAATAAAGTCTTAAAACTGCACTTTCTATTATACTATTTGTGCTTTGACCCCAACATTTCACCTCATCCAGTGTTTCCTCCGACAGAATTCGTGAAAAACATCAGATAAACTGGAAAAACGCAGTCACATCTGTCAAATTTGCTTAAATTATATTGTATTAACCTATGACCCCTACCCACAGTGCTATGTGTGCGAAAAACTACAAAATGGTCTACTGTAGTTGTAATTTTGCCTCTTTAAAATAAACTTAGACATTTGCCAAAAAACTATGGTTGGTGAAATAATTTCTGTGCAAAGTTTTAAGCCAAAGCTTTAATAACTGCAGCTTATTGGAGTAAACTCAGAAACTGAATGCCCCCTCAGGAGAGCCTGTTGTTTAAGATGATACCTTTCCTGTCTCATATTCTTATTGTCTTCCCAAATATCTCCCAGCTCTACACAAAGCCTCGCCCCCGGCTCCAGCTATCCTGCACAGCTCCATTTACCATCTCTTTGAGATTTGCAAGAAAAAAAAAAAAGAGGGTAAAGGAAGGAACAGAGACAAGTCTCACATATCTGCTCTGACTCTACTCCAGTGGCAACATTATCAAGCAGTGCTGATAGCGTGGTCCCAGGCAGGGATTACCCAAACAGCCACCTATCTGCTCTGAAGTTATCATGTGGAGTAGGTGGTGGGGTGTGTTTGGTCAGTGATAAAGTGGAAATGGGGGGGTGGTATGGGACAGTGGGTGACAGAAAGAGGAGGGTGTGGGGTATGGCGTCTGACTGACTTTCTGTCACTGAGTCACTGAGCTGGAATGTTGGGCTGGATGACGAACCCTGAAACCCCCAGCGAGTGAAGCGCGCTCACACAGTTCATCCACACCCCAAGGACAGGTGCCCGTTGCATTACATCATGACGGTTACACCACGCTGCTGGTTAACAACCCCCCCATGCCCCCTGTCTGCAGACCTCTCACCATCCCTGTAACCCCAGCTTTCTCCTGGCTTTTCCATAACGCTTTAAATTATGCTCCAAATCTTCACCCTCACATTCCAATCAGATATACTTAGAAAATAAAAAGTGGCCTTGTAATTTAGAGTCCTAATATGTGACATCAAATGATTAAAAACGGTTTAAAACGTTCAGATATTACACAGAATATCAGCAAAATGTTACCTTGGGTTCATGTTTTTATGACATCTGAGAAACGAATACCTCCATGCACAACAAAACGGGTTTGTGATTAAGTGTACCGTCCAGCCGCGCCTCCATTTCAGCTCAAAGAGAAGAACTAGTGCCGTCCCCAGAGGGTTGTTGATTTCTAAAACAGTCTATATTTCCGGCCTCGAATCAATTTGAAGGGCAGCTAATCGATGAATGAAACAGCAAATGTATCAAGACTGGAGTAACTGACGACTGAGCTCACGAATACACGTCTGCAGCATTCACTATAAACGTCTTGGATTTTCCACCTGGCTTTTAGTAAAATCTCCAGATGAAATAATGTGAACGTAGCAGGTAATCTGGAGTACATGTAGTATGATCTCTACTCTTTTTCTGCCGACATCCTTGTTATTTTTCCAACTATGAGATGGAATCTCCTGCAGAAACTCCACTGCTTTAAAGAGCATGAGAAAACATCAAATTAATATTCGCGTCTGAAAATTTTTTCACAAATTCTCCAGAAAATTCCCAATTTCCCAGGTGTGAAAACCTCTCGAAGCCCAGACAGCCTGGAACTGAGACAGAAATATAGATTTGGTCAGTTGTGAGCATGGGTCTGCTAATCAACTAACAACTTATAGAGGAAGAAATGTTTTGTTTAGCGGATTAGCTATTTCACTCACTTTGAAAACCATTAGAGAACCAATTAGCTTCCGCTAAATAGGTTTTGCCAACTTTAAAGGAGACATATGCTTTTGAAACCTTCCCATTTATCTGTCAGTTGTGGTCTATATAACGAGGAATAATCAATGCTCTGGTCTGAATTCCTTGTTATAGTAGATCCACAGGTCCCTCTTTGACCCAAGTGCATCTGAGAGCAACTCGTTTAGGTGCTTTCTCTTTAAATGCCAATGAGGCACTTCACCTGTCCCCTCCAGGTCTCACTCCCAATTATCATTGTCCAATCCACCCTGTTTGGCCATTTTTGTAGTTTGATAGCAGAGATACAACTATAAAGTGGAGCAGAAACTTTTTATTTACAAAATGATTAAAAGATGTCAACAACAGAAGACTTGTCCATCAAGCCTTGCATGTTGGAGCCAGAGTCTGACCCAGAGCAAAATGAGAATGAAGACGATGAACCTGCAGAACCACGGATTAGCAAAACTGGTTAGCTGGAATGCATGACCTTGTTTAGCAGTTCTACAATAAATTCTGTGACATTATTATTCAAACAATGTAATAAAAACAGAGAAAACCGAATGGACTGAAAAATATGACCTAAACAGAATATAAATCTACGCAGCAGCAGGAGAAACTAAATTCAAATTTTCTGAGCTCCTAGAGTATCCAAGTACACAAAAAAATCTATTTAAGGGCTAGAAAAGTGGATTTTGCATATGTCCTTTATAAGTCCACTAACAGCTAACATCAACAGGTTTGTGTCAATCCCATTGCTCTTCAGCTGGACGAAGACTGACAGCCGTTAGTGTTAGCTTCTGCTAAGTTTTACTTGTTTATCTGTTTAGCGTTAGCTCCTACAAAGATTTTTTATTTTTTTTTACATTCTTAGCAGTTTAGAGTTAGCAAAGCTATTTATTTGTAACTGGTGTCACTGCCCAATTTGTCCCGGAGGCATAATTTGTACCATCAGCTCATTTGTGCATGCGCTAAAAGAAATACTCCCGAGTGTCCTGAGGAGCCAAATGGCTGACTGACTGCTGCTAACTAGCGGTTGGAGGCTAAAATACAACACAAGAATGAAGTTTACATTTTAAACCACGTTAAAAATTAAGTGTTTTAGAGAATTGATACAGTATCAGGAAATGAAATATTGCAATATTTCAGTGTATCAATATTTTCTTACACCCCTATTGTTCACCACTGCTCCAAGTGTTATAAAAACCCCAAGAGATAAACTGAAGCCTAAAGGCTCAATCCAAACTACACATCAAGGCTGACGTTGAATCATTTTTCCATCAGTGTCCCAAGCTAAAGTCATCATTTCTTTAGGTTGAAAGTTGGACGAGAGTTCAATAAAAGTAATTTGCATATTGACCATTGTTCTGGACCTTGGACCTTTTCTAGAAATTCGATTTTGACCTTTGAATATAAAGTTTGAGCACCACTGATCTACATAATGCACTTTCAACCACTTCAGATTTGGAGGCTTTTCTATCTCTAAAGCCCCTAAAAACATCCATCAGTAACAGCTCTGCAGCTTTAAGAAATACAAAAACTCAATATTCCAATTCCTTCATATTCTGACCTTTTTTCAGTTATCAGCAGACAAAACAGCTCTAAGGTCACTTGCACTTTAGGAGAAAATACATAATTATGAAATAAGAAATTATATTGTTCCTGTAAAGTTATTTGCATAAAAACTCTGAAAATCTTAACTTTACAAACTCCCATGCTGACAATGACACAATCAAAACGCTGATGTCAACTAGGATCGATTAAACAATTTGTTTATAGATTTGTTCTTTTCTTTTTAAATCTAATAACAGCTCCTGCTAAGACTGAGGCAGTGAAATGTTGAGCTGAAAATGTCACAAGAAAACCATTCATTCTGACTGGGACAAGTTAGAGCAGTGGTTCAAAAAGTTGGGGTCAGGACCCCCACTGTGGGTCATGAAACACCACGTGGGAGGTCGTAAGATGGTCTCCAGGAATAAAATTAAATAAACAAATATATATTAGAAATTGTTCAAGAATGCCTTTAACTGACTTTGTTGTGATGTATTTTTGATTCAAAGTATTGATAAAATGCTTGTCGCTGATATTCTGTGGGTCAGAAGCGGAGCTTAAATACTAAAACATACAGAATTTGAGTGATAAAAAAAAAGATAAAGAAGTTTTCATTTTAAGTAAACTGATTAATAAAAATCTGATTTTGAGCTGGATTAAAATCAAAACCTCAGCTGAATTTCATCAAATTTCAGGGATAGAATCGGGTGTAAAATCACATTCCTTAAACGTGAGACTAAGGTGGACTTCTTTTTCTTGGATTGATGTCATCTCCTATAAAACACATTAACTTTGATCTGTTGGCCTGACAAGAAATATATTTTCTGAAAGAATATTCTACCATTTCAGCCTCAATCTTGTGTACAGCTGCTGCAGTCAGAAGGTTGTCTGCACTGAAATAGGCTCTGGTTACACCTGGTTGGCTCACATTCACCAGCTCCTCAGATGCTTCCTTCCTTCGCCGACACTTTGACTGACACTTTCATGAAGTGCTTGTGCATTAGTGGTCTTGATGGGTCTGGGGTAGGTGGTGTGTGTGTGTGTGTATAATAGGGAGAGTGGGGCGGTGTTACTGCCTCTCTGACTCTCCTATTACAGACGACAGGCTGGCAGACAGGGAGAGGACACAGGATAGCCTGTTGATAGTGGATGGAGAAAGAGTTTTACTGATCTGAGAATGTGGACTGAATGTCTGATAGACCAGGAATGAAGGACGGAGAGAAGAAAATGTTTCAAAATGCAATCATGTCTGAATTTGTGAAAGAGCCTTGAGATGTGCTGAGAGCAAATGTTGATTAAAATGCTGCCTTTCATACCGGAGTTTCAAACTAAGACTGTTGAGAAACATTGGAGTTGAAGTCAATTTATGCACAGTCGCACAATAATAATCTAATCTGTTGACATTCAAAGTATGTGTCGTAAATCCCTCTCAGCTACTATATCTATATATACCTCAATATCTAAAAATCTGACTTCCAACCAATGTTGTGTTTTCTATGGTCAGTAGGGGTAAAAATATGGATGTTCAGCTACTACCGCACCAAGTTTGAGCTCGATATTTGTAGAACGGGTTGAGTTGAACCCATTTTTGTGTTCCATAAATTTGATTAGCCACAGCAGCCATCTTGTATTAGATTTACTTCAGGAGTTATTGAGTTGCAGATGTACTACCGACAGGTTTTAGACAGATTTGGTTGGTTTTCTGACGCCTTCTTTCAGTTTGGCAACGATTTCTCACAGTGCAGAGTACCAATCTTCGGGCTTGCAGAAATTTAACAAATGTCTCTTGATGAGACGCAGCTTTTGCTCTAAAACACACTAGAATGGCCTACTAGTCAATCAGAATTAAGGTGGGGGCAGGTCTTGGGTCTTCGCAAACCTTGATCCAGTAGACAACAAGTATGGATTTAAATTTTATGAACCAGAGGAAGACACAAAGAATAAATTGTGCCAGCTTGGATAGAGGTGGGTAGCATTGTTACAGCTTTAGTAGCTGTTGTTTGTTGCCACAATCTCCCATCTGTAAGTTGTTTTTTGTTACCCCCTCTGCAAATTTCATAAACTTTGTAAGTGGCAGAGGAGGGTTTAAAGTGTTGGTGCCTTCTTCCCAAATTCTACCAAAAAGCCTGACTTCCAGTGATTACGTTCTGAAAATTTCACTAAAATTCACCCAGTGGTTCATGAGATGTTGCTAACAAACAGACAAACACACAAAAAAATGTTTTGCCTGCCTTTCATCTTATGGTTAAGGTCGATAATAAAAATGGAATTTTCTCCCTGCTGCATGTGTGTTTGAATCCCACCTGGGTTAAAGTGCCACTCGTGTTCCTCTGATGAAACCAGCGCTGCCAGAACCGTGATCACGACGATAGGCAACAGCCACGCGGCTGTCGAGGCCATGGCAGCAGAAAAACCTCTGGTTACGTGTCCGCAGACACACTGATGACCACAGGCATACCTGTTAAAGGAAAAAAAAAATAAAAAGGACAATTTCAGAGCGCCATCTAACAGTTTAAATTGCACCAAACCACCAGCAGATTACAGCATTTTACTTTAATGCTCCCACACATGCACACATACAGCTCCAGCTTGAGGCAGCTCTGTATCACCATCAATAACTCAACTCTCCCAACGATGCCCTCTCATTCCAAAGCATGCTGCACGTCTTACAATTAGCTTTTACTCCACATTTTTTAGGCCAAGCACTGATCCAAACCCCTAAGGAGCAAGCACAAAGCCAAATAACAAAAAAAAAAAACGGTTTCACAGACTAATTTGTTTTTCTCTCTGGCGACAACAATGCAATGGTACAATACTTTTAAAAAGGGGACAAAACAGCCTGGTAATTGAGGGGGAAATAATTAGCCATCCCAATTTATTCACAAAGCATTTCATTTTTTCCATGTTTGAAATGACAATCATTTCTCCAAATTATTTCAAACCCCCTTTCGCTCAATAGGAAGGGGTATATTTGGAGCACCTGGTTATAGATGGATGTTCTGAATGAATACCAAACAGATGAAGCAAGATGGGAGAAATGGAAACTAATAAGTAACATAAGGAAAGATGTCCGTGTTTTAAGTTAAAAAGAATAAACTGTGCGTTGTTGGGTTTTCTTGCTCCTTTCTCTTTATTTTGTTTTACAGCTTTCTGTGCATGCAAGTCTTCAAAGTAAAAAAATAAATAAATAAAAAAGCCAAACTAAGCAACAAAACAAGTCATTCTCTCCCACAGAGGACAGCACTCTTAAATTGCCTGAAACCTTTCGTTTGTTCACTTAGCTGTTCTTCCCTGTGGGCAACGTTACGCATGGCTGCAAAAAACAATGTAATGGTCACTAACCAGAAACAAAACCTCAAGGTAGACAAACAGGAATCTGGTCACAAGGGCTGTTTACAGAGAGAGACAAAAAAGGGGGATTGTTTCAAAAGGAGGACTTGTGTAGTGTATGTAAATTGTCATTATTTCTACTTTCTAGAAACAAAAGCAGCTGGTAATGTTTGAGGTGAGTTGTGAAATTTCCACACAACATATTCAACATAACCAACTAAGGATGCACCAAACGACTGGCCTGAAACCGGTACCGACCAGTTTTCACCTTGACTTTGAATGCGTTTGTTTTAAGACAGGAGATAATCTTGAACTGGTTCCTCAGGGGCCAGCCTTTGAAGCACATACAGCGCGCAAACGATGCATAAAATATGTGATGTGTCAAATATGCGTCAATATTTCAAGTGTAATTAATGCTAATAACTATGTGCTAACAGCACATCAGGAACATACAACTTATGCATGGAAAGGTGGGAAGCACCCCTCTCTTTACTAAAGAGGTTTAGCCCAAACCTGACACAGTCAATAGCTCTATATGTTTACATGGATATAAGTAATCAAAATAAAAGGCCAATTGGAGTAAAAATAGTCATGTAGACGTCCCAATCGGAATATTCTGATCCAATTCAGCTCAATCTGAATGAACCTGTGATCCAAATGAAGGGGGTGGTTCATGCTGATTGATAATCTGAACGGTTTAAATGTAAACACTTAATCTGATCATGTTATTCTGGTTGTAGAAAACTGACCTGACATGATTTCTGACTTTCATCCACTGATTTCTGGTCTTTTTTGGAGGGATGAGCAGAAGCGCTATAGTTTCCAGCAGCACAGAACTTTCAAGGACGTTTATTTCCTCATGATTTTCTCATCCAGTAAAGAAGTAAGACAAGCAGCATATGTTGCTTTGCCAAAAATAAAAAAAACAAAAAACACACATTGCTTTGCCTGTAGCTCAATCAGGGAGTCCAGTAACATCTCCACCCTTAGTAAAACCTGGTGTGCGTCTATTGTGGGTGCTCAGAAGATGTTTGTTTATGTTTATGTTTTTATGGAAGTAGAACTTCTTCTGTGTTGTTTTAGGGAGAGTTTAGAACCCTGCGCATATCAGTACTTCTATTCTGAATAAAAGCATGGTGCATGTAAATGCTCATCATTGATTGGTAAGCTATTGAGAAGAAATGAGACTCCACACGACAGGAAGTGAAGTTGCCCTAAAGAGATATAAACAGGCAAATTTGTGCCTCAAACAACACAAAGATTGTTAATGCACTTTATGCATTAAATCCGTGTGAAATTTTGATGTTTGACACAGAAACATCACCCATTTTACGTGTCATTTCTGTGCTGAATGTCAAAGTCACTTGAAGTGTTTACCTGTATTTGGCCTGGGAGGCTTAGTTGTTGACTCATGTTCCTCATGAGAACTTCCAAAAAATTCTAAACAGATGATGCTTTCAGCAACATCTACTGAATGTAAAATATTGATTGCTGATAACTCCACAGAACATGAAAAATTCAAGCTATTTCTTTAGGGACTTAAGTTATGATGCACAAAAGGAGATTATTTTTTTATTTCCACTACGTCTGTGCAGACACCTGCACCATATTTGATTTATTTAACTTTATCTTATTTTAGTGACATTTTTTATTTATTTGAAGAGAGATAAGGCCTGTAACCTACTGCAGTATAAAAAAAACTAAGTTGATCAAAGTTGATTGTGGTCAATATTTACTACAGCTGATTTAAAAAACCTATTTATGAGTTTGTATGGTTTAGTCTGTTAAAAGTAAATCCATCTCAGTAGATCAGAGCTATTAAACAAAATTAGACATCAGTATCAGCCCACAAAACCAGAATCAGTGCATCTCTATCAACTACAACACCAAATCAGAAAAAGTTGTATAAAATTACTATTTTGTATGACTTTTAAAAAATTTGTTTTTAAAATACAAAGAAATGAGAAAATAAATGAGACCAGTCAGAACAGACGGGGTCTTTTAACACAGTGTTGCAGATGAACGAATGGATGAAGCACTGCAGCAACAGACACTAAAAATAAAGTGATTTTGAATACAAAAGCATGAAAACTTATTTATAATAAAGTGACAGCAGTGCAGGCTTTTATAATGTAGACACAAACAGGGTGCCTCATTATTAATTACATTATCAGTTCATAACGTCACGGTCTTACAGTAATGAATACAGCAGAGTTGCAACACATCCTCCTTTCATGAGGGCTACAATATTGGCCTTGTGCTCAAATTAATTTAGATGTGTTGATTCAGCTCATTCAATCTTTGAAGACTGTAGAGCTCTTGAACTATTTGTTGATCTTCAGAACCCAAGAGATCAAACAGCAGAACATTACAGCTTTCATAAAGTAACAGCAAAGTCGCATGTGTAAAAGTTTCTCATGAACAGAAAACAGTGTTTGGCAAAAATATTCCCAGTAAGTTAAATTACTCAGTACATTTTTTTTGGGAGAATATTTCTTTAAAACGGCACCACAAGAATGGAAGCAGCACACATAAAAGAGAGACACATTTCCCAACTCCATCCCTTATTCATATTTAACTTTAAAAACGTTTGAAGACGACTACCAGAGGGGGAAACCAGAGGGAGGAAACCTGGTGATAAGTGGAAGTCCTAGGAGGGAGTGACAGCTGGGAGAGACAGAGAGTCCAGGCTGTCTTCCCTGCAGACCCCATGTGTGTTTCGGCTTCATCTCCAGCTCGACTCGAACAGGCTGACAGCTGACACACAGCTGTAGTGACAGAGGGTCGGAGGAGTGGAGGGGGGAGGGAATGCACGGAAACGGAGTGACCCAGGGTGGAGACGGCCGACCAAGAGCAGCGATGACATGAGTACATGTGTGTGAGTATTTGGGTGGAGGGAGGCGGCGTAAAAAGAGGGTGACTTATGGCCTTCTGAGAGTGTGGGTGCACAGAGAGGAGGTCTCAGGGAAATCCAGCCGGTGCAGCTGTCCCCGACAGGAGACACAACGCAAGCGATACACAGTGCATGTGTTCCAAGCAGAGAGACACAAGAGAGGCTTGAACTCTTCTCCAAAGAGAAAACAAAATGACGAAATCTTAAAATATGCATCTTATCGTGTGTGCAAAATCACAGCTGAGCGTAAGTAAGTGGGGGCCTCGATTCCGAGGCGATAACCATGACAACCAGTGTGTTATCCACCAACAATCCTCTCCACAGCATCTAATCAGCAAGTGTTCAAACTTTCATCCAGCACACAGGAGACACAAACAGAGATAGTTGGTTCCTGATCTACTCGGGTTAATTATTAGAATCCTCACACTGAATCAGGTCCCATGATTCAAGGTCTAAATTAAGCTCAATCTCTGGCAGACTACAGATTAAAGTTTGCTGGTTAGCAATCACACGAAAAAATAAATAGTCGCATCACCGGAAATGCCTGGGACTCAGATGAGTCAGGTCCCTGCTTCAGGTTTATAGCTCCTCAGAAATGACTTGAACTCGGATGAGTCAATAACTTGCTCCCAGAAAATGCCTTAGACTCAGGGGCGCACGCAGAGGGGTGGCTGGGTCACCTCTGTCACCTGATTAGCCATCCCAAATGCCACCCCCAAATAACTGACAAGTACGCGAGGAAGTTTGATTTTGTATTTACGTTTAGATTTTGTTAGACTGTTCTGATACTTCTGTACTATATACATTTTTTTAGCTGCAAACGTTTAAAAATGGCTGAACTGTAGCTCTTGGTAAAATTAGCATTAGCATCACTGTTTAGCCTAATTTGGGATCAATAATTGACATGTGATCATTTTTAGCTACTGCATGACAAATTTCATCTCAGTCTTACAATGACTGAATTTTAGCCTTTTAAAGTTAGCTGTGGTGGCCATCTTGAATTTTTGATTAGCATTTAGAATTAAGAAAGATTGTTTTTGGCTACTTCTATACTCATCGAAGTTTTGTATGTCTAAAAATAGCTGAACGATAAATTGTGACCAGCCTTCAGCTTGTTGTTTGGTAAATGGTAAATGGTCATAACTTGTATAGCTCTTTATCGAGCCCAATGGGGACCTCAAAGCGTTTTATACTTACATTCCCCCATTCACACACACATTCACACACTGATGATGGTAAGCTACATTGTAGCCACAGCTGACCTGAGGCACACTGCATATGGGCTGCCATAAACCGGTGCCACCATCTGACCACCATCAGTAGGCAAGGTGGGTGAAGTGTCTTGCCAGAAACCCAATGACAGACAGCTGGAATGGGGGATCGAACCGGCAACCTTCTGGTTACAGGATGACTTCCCTAACCTCACCGCCAAAAAAATTTCTATAAAACAGCTTAATTAAAAGGCATTTGCAATTAGCTGTGGTGGCCATCTTGAATTTTCAAATCCAGAGTGCTTTACTTTTCTGTACCACCCAGTGCAAAAAAAAAACCCCGCCCATGCTTAGACTCAGACCAGTTAAGTCTGAAATCAGGGTAAATAGTTCCCCAGAAATGCCTCGGACTCTGACGCTGCTTCAGGTTAATAAACAATCAGAAATGCTGCAAACCTTTGGTTCATTTTTGTTTAGACATTTTAATTTCTGTTCCATCACCTGCAAGGTGTTTGCTCCTTAGTGTGTTAAATTATAAAATTAAATGACTCAAGTGAACCGTGTTATTTTAGAGAACGACTCTACGAAAGCGCACCGGATTTACCAGCTCTAGACACAAAGAAATTATGAACAGGAGCGGGAAAAACCCACATGCGTGTTTTTCGGCTAGAGCAGCAACAAAAGTGTCCGCAGCCATCTGAGAACACTGTTGTTGGAAAAGTCAAGTGGCGTTGAACAGCTGTGGTCGGTGCTCAGAGGGAAGGAGAAGGGCCCGCTGTGTTCTGGAGGAGGCAGAGCAGTGAGCGCGCAGCCCGATCCGCACTCACATTCTGCCTCGGCTAATCCAAGAGCGGGACTAATGAATACTTATGAGCAGCTGCTGCTGCTTCTGTCCCACACAACACAACTGACAAGAGGGACAAAGCCGAGAGCAGAAAAACACGCAGGGGGAAACTTTTGTTGTTTTTTTAAGATAGCAGACATTGCATCATGTAAGATAGTTTGCCAGTCCCTATAATTAGATTGGGTCTGTGAAAAGCTGGTGAGACAATCTTGGCTCTGCTTAGCGTCTTTGCTCGAGCCACAATTTTTAACCCCGATAGAGGCTTTTTTTCAGTTTTTTGATGTAAAGACAGTTTAAACATCTGTGGTGACGCAATTATCGCCTGACCTTAAAAAGCAAAAGTGGATAATTACATTTTTACCTGTTTGTGTGTCTGTTAACAAAATATCTCATGTACCAACAGACAAATTTCTGACGAAAATTGCAGCAAGTGATCATAAGGTGTGTCTGATTAACTGATTACCTTTTTGAGTCAACCCAATTTAAGATGGCTGCTGCTGCCAACTGAACATACAAAACACAAAAATGGCTAAATTTTTAGAGATGTTGGCTGTGTCACACATCCTCCCAGGGCTCATGAGGACCCAGCCCATGAATTGAGACACAGCCAATGACCATGACCACGCGCTACCCCGTTACCATAGTGATCAGTGTCAAATCAGACTTAAAATGCATTGGGACGCGCATTTACACGTCTTTTTACAGTTAAAATGTTACACGTAAATAAATAAAAAACATTAATAATTCAGATTTAGCTCCAGTATCAGCACTTGTTGCTTTTCTTAATCAAACATCTTATTGCAGCATAAATTTCGGTCCGTGGTGAATTTCCAAACTACGCCAACTCGTTAAAAACAATTAAAACTCCACCTTCTTCGTTTCTCTTTTTGTTTTGCTGCCCACCCCCCCTTGAATCCTGGGACATCCTCGGCCGGTTAGAATACTCGCATGCATCCTCGGAGAGTTGGTGGGCCGCATGATCAGGAGCCTTCAAATTGGGACAGTACTCTGCGTGGACAGTGACGTATATGGCCGACAAATGCGCAACCATGAAGGACCCAGCCGATGAATTGAGACACAGCCGTTGAGTTAAAATTTGGCGTGGTGGTAGCCGAAACTGGTCCCCAACACACCGTTTAAGCGCTAATGAATTGAACATAATCTTTGGTTAAGATTTTGGCATTAAAAATTTTAGGCCAAATTTGTATGTCTGTTAGCCAAATATCTTAAGAACCAGCGGAATAATAAAAAAAAAAAAACTTTTAGGAAAGGATGATTGGATTTATATCTACAGCTATGATCTTTTGACTAGCTAATTAACTTTAACAAATGAAAAAAAAAATGCATAAAACTTGACCAATTTTACAGATAAAGCGAAAATTTGGTGTGCTAGCATCTGAGAGCCATGCCCTGTAAACACTTCAACACATTGTTCAACAAATGGCTACAACTCCGTCATTCCTCAACATAAGATGGTTTAACATTCTGGGATGAAATGCTAAACTTTTAATTATTTCATTTTCTAAACAAAAAACACCAGTCAAACAGTCAGTGTTGGTGTAACTCTGCATGTTTGCGTCCATTAGTTGCAAACGGTGTGTTTTACATCAGCGCAGAACATTTTCCAAAGCACATCATTACTTAGAAACCATTTCTGTGATCTTTCCTGGGTCCAGGCAGCCATTAGTTTCAGTTTGTGTCAGTGCCAAATAAAAATCAACTCACACGGGCTCGAAATCTGAGAGGCAATCAATCACAATCAATGCTTAATTCATTTTTTATGTTGGTTATGTCATTTCAAGCCTCGACTCAAGAGAACTGTAGAACAGAAACATTAGCAGTGAATTCCTCTCTGACCCAGTTAACTCATTACTTCAATTTCTTGAATTCTGCTCCAAAAAACTTAAAACAGATGCATGACTACGGTGAAATGAAAAAAAATTAATAACGCATATCATAATGCTGATGGTTGCCAGGTATGTTTTTAACAGTTTGTCAGCTTGTTCAACAAATTTAATTATTATAAAACAAAAGTGTTGGACAAATTAAGGAGAAAGGTAGAATTAAAGTAGAACTATTTGACACATAAATGTTTAGCAGATGTGACAAAATCCTGCAAATATGTTGGATTATAGTGTGAACGCTGAGTCAGCATTCACACGATTTTCCATTTTTGCACTTAGCTAGTGTTTTTCTGCTTTTACATAGTGTTATGCTTTTAAAATCTTTAATGTTCAGCTTTTTTAGCTTTTTGCTATTGTTTCGCTTTTATAGCTTTCAGCTAATGTTCAACTTTTTTAGCCTTTAGTTAATATTCTGTTGTTTAGCCTTCAGGTAATGTTCTGTTTTTTGTTTTCTTTTTACTTTTAGCTAATACTTTGCTTTCACAGCTTTTAGCTGATGTTCTTCTTTTATAGTCCTCAGTTATTGTTCTGCTTTTAAAGCTTTCAGCTAATGTTCTAGGTTTTTAGCCCTTAGTTAATATTCTTTTTTTAGCCTACAGTTAATGTTCTACTTTTTAGGTTTTGGCTAGTGTTCTGCTTTTTTTAGCTTTTAGCCAATGTTCTGCTTTTTAGCTTATTATTGATATTCTGCTATTTAACTTAAAGTTAATTTTCTACTTTTTTAGCTTTCAGCTAATATTTTGCTTTTATCTAATATTTTGCTTTATATCGTTTTAACTAATATTTAACTTTTATAGCTTTTAGCTAATATTTTGGTTTTATAGCTTTTAGCTAAAATGTTACTTTTATACCTTTTAGCTAATATTTTGCTTTTATAGCTTTTAGCTAAAATGTTACTTTTATACCTTTTAGCTAATATTTTGCTTTATAGCTTTTAGCTAAAATGTTACTTTTATACCTTTTAGCTAATATTTTGCCTTTATAGCTTTTAGCTAATATCTTTTTGTATAGCTTTTAGCTGATGTTCTGCTTTTTTAGCTTTTTGCTAGTGTGTTACATTGTGTTCCGTTTAGCTTTATTAACTTAGTTTCAGCTTCTTCATCAGAATTCGACAGTCATTCAGCTCACAGCAGAAAATAAAGTAGTTTTCAGTCATTACTGTAAACCTCCTGGTGGTGAAAGAAGTCATGAGATCAAAAGAACCAGTGAGGCGACTTCTCATTAGATCCAGATATCAGGTTAAATTTTAAAAAGATCAAATAGTTTGTTGAAACGTATGTGTTAAAAAGCAGTGGGCCTTGAGCTGCTCAAACCGCACGGCTTTGCATAAGGAATAATCTGAAAATCAAATTTTTGATAAAAGTTGAAGAATGTGAATCTGCTTGCAGGTTCCAGCAGAGAAAAGCCTCCCTGCCTTCTGCCATCAGTTTCTGTCTTGTTTCAGACGTGTGAAGTCTTCAGTCACGGCCAGATAAAGTGACTCGCTGCCTGTTAGACGTGACTGATGGTTACAGGGGAGTCGAACAGCACTCAGCACTTTGTTTTGGATTTCTGTGAGAGGAAGATGGTTGAGCAAACTATTAAAGCTTTGAGTTGTGTGTGAGGGGGGGTTGAGGGGACAGGATTTGTTTTTTTTATCTTCCTGAGACTTTGAAGGATTAGACAGTGCTGACTGCAGGAACAGGGTCATCTGATGACTTTCTTGAAAATAGATTTTGCTTGTGTGACTCAGGAGTGAAGTGTTTTCACTGAAAACCCACTTCAGGTGGAGGAAGGCAGGCAGGAGTTGCGGTTCATTGACGGTTCGGTTTATTGGAGAACTTTTGTTAAAAGTGAACACATTTCTTTAGTTTTCACAAGTTAATGATTGAAGCATTTCTCATCATTATACTTTCTCCAATGAACAAACAAAACAGCTTTTCACCCTGAGAGAAGACGGATGTTTTAAATCAATGAACTGAGGAGAAAAACTAAAAATACAAAATACAAACCAGACTATGACTTTAAAGAAAATGCAGCGGGGCAACACAAACTGCCCGTCTCTCCTCGTGAACTGCTAAAAATTTTAAGCTGAATCGATCAAAGTGTGGGTAAAAAAACGAAGCAGAGATGAAAGAAGCCGCTCATTATTCAAACGTCAATCAGCTGTGAGTTCAGGTTACCATGGTGATGTTGGGTTAGATATTTTATTTGAATCAGACGGAAAATTGAGCCAAATTCTGTCTCAAAGCTGCGCTGTTTTCAGACTTGTGACAGTTTTGCAACATTGAGCATCAAAAGTAATTACCACACATAAGAGTTTAAAATGTTTGGCTTTCTTTCAAAATCACACCCTCACTTTCTCTTCATCGAGGCCGTTTTTGGAGAAAAACACATCAGCTTTTTGTCTTACAACATGTGTCAAACTCGAGGCCCGCAGGCCAAATGTAGCCCACCAACGACATTTTATGTGACCCTTGAGAGCATCAAAGATGTATTAATGTCTTAAAATAAGCATATGCCGCTTTAAAGCCAGCATTGATCATAAACTACATCTCCCATAATGCATGTTGATTATTTTATCTGCAAAATGACGGCATCCCACCACTAGGTGGAGGTGCACAGGGTTCAAAATTAGCCAGTGAAATTCTCAGTGTAAAATCTTCATTTCATTGCATTTTTGTGGATTACTTTTTGCTGGGACCCAGTTGTACAGGGAAGTAGGAATTTCACTTACAAGTCATAAATTTAAACTGGAATGCCGCTCCAGTGAGAATTCATATTTGGAAAGTGGCAGTTCAAAATTTAAGACGGAGGCTACTCACCACAACTCACTCTTACTTTATTTCCCATTTCGTCAGTCATACATACTTTTCAGTGTTTTTAAGAGGACGTGTTAAAACACTGTTTCTATGCAGAAAATACCACATAGAGCTCAGTGTTTGCTAGCAGTGCTCAGCAGTAGCAATGAGAAGAGGTGACATGTTTAGCTTGAAGTTAAACATGAAAAGTTTAAGTTAATTACAACCCTAATGCAGTAAAAATGAGTTTGACACCCGTCTTAGAGAATTGCATTTTATGATAAAAACACAAAACGTTTTATTTATGTTTTGATGGAAAAAATAAATCCTGTAGAGTCGACACAAGAGCTGGGGTAATTTTGTTGACCATCTTCGAAACAATTTCACACGGTCCAATTAAACCAATCATTTGGTGATTTAAAACAGCATTTTTATGTCCAACTGTGTGCAACCAGTTAGTAACTAAACAAAATAGAATTTAAAATGTTTTTTTTTTCTCTACAGTAATTGTTTTTTCACAGTAATCCCATCAACAGCTCGCTAACTGCCTGGAAGTAGAAGGAGACGTCAGGTCTTTTGCACTCCTGTTGTCTTGTTGCTCATCATCTGTTTTATGACTTTTCTTTGTATAAAGAAAGTACAAGCAATGACTGTGGAATCCGATTTCCTTTAGTTTCACTAAAGGAAGTGCATCCAAAGAATGGATGAATCATTTAAAGAGGAAAAGTGACTGGACAGGAGTCCAAGCTTAACCGCAGGAATGTGATGATGATAAAGAAAGGATTTCTTTAGCAGTGCTCATCGTCAAATGACTCAAGATTTAGTTTAACCAAAATAGATGCCATATCAATGTACATGTTCAAGAGAATGATAAAAGGTTGGATTGTTGAAGAAATGTGAAACAGACAGACGGATGGACAAAAGGGGCAGATAAGATTTTTTTCTTCTCTCTGTTGCATTTCATTTCATTTTATTGAATTTGTATTTTCTTTTTATTGTACATAGAATTAATTTTGCTTTTAAGAAATGAAAAAGTTTGAAACTAAATGCAAACACCTTCCAAGGTGATGGAAACAGAGCAGAGAGCAATGATTTTGATGACAAATCAGGATCTCAAACAAACTTTTTTTTTTTTGCCGTTTCCTGCTTCTATAAAACTTAAACTTTTCTACTTGCTCCCTCGGTTTGTATCAAACGCAGCTTCTCTGCAGCTCAGAGGAAAAACAAGTTTTCAGGTAGGATTTTGGAAGAAGGTGTCGCCACTTTAATCACCGCCCCCAAACGCTTACAAAGCTTACGGAAGTTTACAAAATTTACGCAGGAAAACAAAATTATTGTGACAACCCTACACAACAACAGCAGCTGTAAAATCATTATCCACCTCCTCTATCCATGATGGTGCAATTTATTTATGCGTCTTCCTCTGAATGGGGCGGGTGATACTCTGCAATATTGACTTTATTTTTCACTTTATTTATTGGTGCGGTACTGAATCTAGTCAGTTTTTATGCGTTCTAATTAACAAAGTGGCAATATATTGCCTTGCTTACTGTATCACAATACATCAGGATATATCATATCGTGACCCTTGTTTTGTGATATGCATCATATCCAGTTTCTTGGCAGTACACAGCCCTACTGGTTTACATAGGACATTTTAAAGTCAGCTAAGCAGCAGATTTATAAGCTTTTTGCCTAATAAAATTAAAAGTACTAGTAGAAAAGTCCTGTACTGTTTGTGTTTCACTTCCTGGTTAGCTCTCACTCATTCCGAAGGTTTCCTTTGTTAAATAATTGTATTGATTTGAGCTTCCTCGAGTTGAAACTGCTTTTGATTTTGTTTAAACCTGATAACCGACTTGTCCAATTTGTGCCTATTATAAGCTCTTGAATTGTGCACAAAAAGATGAAAATTTGCAGGTTTGTGTTTTTTGTTCGTCATCACAGAGGGAGGTGAGCTGCAAATCAAAAACACACACAAGCCCAACAAGCCTGGTGTTAGGAGAGTGTGTCTCTGCAGTCCTGCAGGAACAACACACTGTTTTATTAGGACTGCTCTGACTGGGTCACTGTGATCCAGAACTGTCACGCCTGGATAAAATGTGTCAGATCAGATACAGAGGCATGAAAACACTGCACTCTTCATTATAGAGGAACTAAAGAAAATAATATGGAGCTGAAAACTAAATAGAAAAACAAAAAGCTAAAGAAAAACTGAAAGTAAAAAATAAAGCTTGAGTGATTTGACAGTGCTCAAAGGTTCGTGATAGGAAAGACTCAGCTGCTATCAAACCAAATTAGTGGTAAATATCTGCAAAATTGAGAAGTAATTTGCAGCAGAGCATCGTCAACGCAATCTATGTGTGCGCAATGTTCACACTGCAGGTCCTGCGATGTAGGAGGCAAATTAAATCAATGTGTTATCGAGGGACTAAACCACCAAACCATAAGTCATTGCACTAAACAGACACATGTTACGCTTTTATTTTGATGGGCTGCTTCTGCCAGCGAAAGCAGGCGGCTTGGTGTAAGGGTATTGTAAGGCAAGTATTGTCGATTCTAATACAGATACTTGTCATATGTACTTTTAGGTAGTCAATTATGATCAAACACAGGACGAACCTTTTAGGCAAATATAATTTTTTAAGAAAAAATGCCACTAATGCAAATAAAATCTTAACAACAATATAACAACAATATGTCAAAAACACACACACAATATGTGTTCAAAGAATGAGGTCAGCTGACTACCTGAATATGACCAGGTTTTTCCATCAAAGGATTTTTCCTTCCCTGATGCCACGGCCATATTCAAAAATGACAATGCCAGGAATCATCAGGCTTGAATTGTGAAAGAGTGTTTCTGGGAGCATGAGACGTCATTTTCACACATGGATTGGCTCCACAGAGTCCATTGAGAATCTTTGGGATGTGCTGGAGAAGGTCAGACTCCATCATCAATGCAAGATCTTGGTGAAAAATAAATGCAACACTGGATGGAAATATGGGGAAGCACAGTGGCTCAGTTGGTAGAGCTGATGCCCCTCAGCAAGAAGGTCACCACAGATATTCACATGATCGCCCACCTTATAAGTGACAGATCATAAAATGGTGCTGTCAGCTGTTCATTAGCTCATGTTTATGACCCAGAGTAAAAGGCTTTACGATCATGCAAATGAAAAACATTAGGAAAAAAAAAAAAGACTTTGACAAGCTGCTTGTGACTGACAGCAACTTCAGTGCAGTTTTATATCTTCCGGCTGTAAAAATAAAAAAAAAACAGAAACTCACACATGTCAGTGCATGTATTCAAGCTGGGCTCAGCTCTTTCTTCTCTCATAAATCCATCTGGAGACAAGTTCAGATTCAACTGAAAGTGTGTTAATGAGGGGCTTGTCTCACCTTTATGAGAAGTAAGGTGTTCCCATATCTAAAAATTAACCTTTGGTAAAAAAAAAGAAAAAGAAAAAGAAAAAGAGGTTAACTCAAAATTTGACTTGAGCTGGAGTGTGAGTGCGAGGTAATAAAAATTCAGCAGGCTTGAAGTAGCATCAGTATGTTAATACAACATGGTTCCAGCAAAGTTTGGTTCTAGTTTTGACCCACAAGTTACTTTAAAGTTCGAGCTGAAGTCCTTGAATTCAATTTGTCACCTGTCAGAGAGTCAGTGAGAGTCGGAGGGGGAGGACGGGGGGGCGGGGAGGAAGGCATGTGACAGAACAGTGCTACTCTCACAACCTGCAGAGAGAAAACAGCCACAGACAGGAGGAAAAATTCCAACCGTACAGAGAAACTAAGAACGACAGAGAAGCGTGAGAATAAAAAAAGCAACGGTTTGCCTGCAGGAGGTTGACGGATATACATCCAGTGAGCCGTTATTGAAACAGACATGAGGAACAAGAGTCGGCAGGGAGGGATGAAGAGTGCAGCAGAGAGGAAAAACCACTTAGATCTGGTCAAACAGGAACAAACATTTAGAGCATGTGTCAAACTTAAGGCCTGTGGGCCAAATCTGGCCCTTGTTAACATTTTATCTGGCCCTAAAACGTCACATTCTACTCATACAGCTCCAACTTTCAAGCCAAAAGAATTAGATTTAAAATCTTCAGTAGTTTTTTTTTTTAGTGCAGAAAGAGCAACAGAGAATCCACTTTACTTATCTTTTTTTGTCTTCTAGTCTTATTTTAAAATCAAATAAATGGATTTTAATGAGGACTTTCTTTTTATTTGATTTGCTGGATTGAGATAAAATGTATCTGTAAGATATAATAAATGAAATAGTTGTTGATAGAGAGTAAGGCATAAGAAACAAATGCTAAATTTAACTTTGTTTTCTTTATCAGTTATGTTGTAAATGCTATGAAACATCATTTAGAGAAGGTCTTTTTTATTTGGAGATGGGCTGAATGGCTCTTTGTAGTGTTGTGTGCAATTAATCGTTAGTAAAACTGTCATCAACAACTATTTGCCACTTTGCAATTACAGTGAGTCTCTCCAAAGTCGTGTTTCACAGTTTGTGGACTCAGTCTAATTTTGCAGCATAAATATTAACAGAAATATTTCACCCCCAATAAAAAAACAAAACCAACACAGTACAGTATGAGCTGTTTGTTTCACAGAGCCATTCAATGGGCAGAAGCACGTGTTTTGAACCCCCCCGGCAGCACGGTGGCTCAGTTGGTAGAGCTGTTGCCTCTCAGCAAGAAGGTCGCCAAATCAAATCAACTAAGACAGCTTTTTACTGAACGATTCGAATTGTTCGTGAATGTCACCCGTCTTTGTTTAATAGAAGAATAATTTGTTTTTTAACATTTTACAAAATATATATTAAATATTAACAATGATTGGCCCCTGATTTGGACCCAGGTTTGAATAATTGCTCTCCTGTGTAACTGAGTTTGACCCCCTGATTTAGAATCAAAGTGAGAAAAATCAAATCTTCTTCTCATTTCTAATGAACTACAGCTCTGAGTAAATAAGTGTTCTTGACTTTTTGGGAAGTTTAATGTTCAGCGAGTACACAGACACAAAAAAAAAAAAAAGAAATGATCCAAAAATGTGGCGACCTGGTTAATATAAAGCCCGAGGTTTGCTTCAAAACCAAACCACACAAGCACCTCTGTGTTAAAAGCCTCAGGCGCAGGCTGATACCTCCATCACACTCCTCCTCCCTCATCAGAAAAAAAGCCTCCTAAAAAGAGGTAAATTACACATTGCACAACAGTTTCCTGATGGTAATGTACCCCTTCAAACCCAGCGGAGGGAAAGAGACAGACACATCAAGCCCACTCAGCGTGGCTGTTGTTACAGCTCACATTCATCACACGCAGAAAAGACACTTTTTAAAAACGAAGGTAACCTTTGATGTTCAACACGACCGTCCTCAATGTTCCAAGGTTTCAAACTTTGCCAGGAGACATTTATTAGTCGTGCTCTGAACCACAATAAAAGGAACGGTGTGTGCTTGCAGCTCGGGTGAAAATATCTGAAATAAAAAGGCAGAGAATAGACCACATGCTGGCTTTTAACTATACTTCCATCTTTTATAAGTTTCATCTTTTTTTTTTCTATCCAAAAGCTGCAACCTCGACTTCAAGGAAGTTGCTGAGCTGGGTGAAAGAACATGGTTCTCAGTTGGTTTCAGCTGGATGCCTTCGCTCATCAGATCATTAACTGACCATCAAATTAAAAAAATAAATAAATAAATAAAAGCTGTGTAGAAATATTTGTGGTTTTAAAGTCTGGCAAATTACCTAAAATAATGTCTCATGAGTCAAAGTTTAAGACTACAGAATAAAAAACCTGATTTGAGGAGAGCAGAGTAAAAACAGGACATTTTTAGCACATTTCTCTTTTCTGCTTTAGGCTACATTAGCTGCTATGAGCCGAACCCCTCAGTGATCTGTCAGCAGATGAGCTGCAGTGTGTTATAGGTGCAAAGTTCTGACATAGAAGAGAGCAAAGGAGGAAAAAAATAAATAAAAAGACAGTAACTGAAGTTCAAAGTCCAACTGTGCTGTTGGAGTGAATCAGATCATGGTTATTATTTCATAAAACCATAAAATATGGATTACAGATGAGAAATTATATATTAGGGAACTTTAACCTGTCAGCTGCAAGTTTTTGTGCTTTTCTGCTGATACTGAAACTCAAAGCAACAAAAATAAACATCTGAAAGTTTTCTTACTTCATCCTAATTCATTAATTATTCTCTCAAGATTTACCAATCACAAGTGCTTTCAACAGCAGAAGTTTGTCACTTTCAAAATTTTTAAAAGGGGGAGGAGGAGGGGGTATTATGCAAAATTACATCATGTTATAACATCATTTCTTGATCAAAAACATACTGCTGTTATGACTCATTCATGCATGTTTGAGAAATCCTAGAATCTCCTGTGGCCATGTGGAGCTGCCTAAACCCTTGTTGGTACAAAGCACCACCTATTTACACAAAGCTCCACCCTGGAGCTCAGTCTGCAGCCGAGCTCACGCCCCACAGAGAAGCCCTCTACCAAAGCATTGTTATGAATATGTGAAGTGGAAGTGTTAGAAATGGCAGGAGGTTCTTAAAGAGACCAAGTTCAAGACTACGATGAAAAGTAACTTTTATTTTTGATATATACAGTGTTTTTATAACACCTGAAGGTAACATACATTAAGGTCCATATCTATTTGTACAAGGACACAAAGTTGTTTTTTTGCTTTTTTACTGAAACATATTCAAGTTATAGTCCAGACTTTCAGCTTTCATTTGAGGGTATCCACATTAAAATGGGATGAATAGTTTAGGAGTTCAGCTCCTTAACATAAGCTTACCCTGCTTTTAAAAAGGAAAGAAAATTAATTGGACAACTGAGTCAAAGGCGATTTAATGGGCAGGTGTAGGCAATTCTTTCGTTAAGTCATTCTCAATTAAGCAGATAAAAGGCCTGGAGTTGATTTGAAGTGTGGCGCTTGAAGTGTCGATGCCTTCTTCCAAAATCCTTCCTAATGTCAAGTGAGTATTTATTATTATTATTTATGACAGATAAATAATAAAAATACTTTATTACTAATGAAGTCATTATTCAAATAGCTAAAATTTCTAAGTTATTGACTGACTTTAAATCTGGTTTAGCTCATTACGTGTACATTTTTCTCATATATCATCAGCTGTTTTGACTGTTGAATAAAATTGACATAATTATCGATTATAATAATTTATTGTAAAAAGTTTAGAGATGATTTGTGATTTGTGACAAATCTAGTTGCTGTTAATTGAATAGTTGCTCTGTCGGCTGTGAGCCGTCACCCTGTTTGGACGCCATCTTTGCTCCTCCATGTTGTTTCACAGGCTAACAGTGGAGGGGATGGGCGGGGCTCGCTCTAGCTGTATTATATAAACTCTTTGGGTGGTTAGAGCTGTCGCCTCACAGCAGGAGATTTTTGTTTTAGTAGAGTTTGGATCTGCTCGAGTGTGTAGAAGGTTTCTCTTGGTGCTACATCAATCAGTTCTCATCAGCTTGTCCAACGTGTTTCTTCTTTACACACACAGCTACACTGTTAATGTGGTGCAGCCAGATTGTTTGGCATCCCCTCAACATCACCGTCACCAGCGTTCAGACACTGAGGCAGCAACACACTGTGAGGAGCTTTTTTTTTTTATTCTGGGGTTTGTATGAGCTTGGCCCACCTTCTTGTTTCCTGCTGCTGATTGGACCAGTGTTCCAGACCCATAATCCAGTCAGCATTGTCTCCTGCTCACCTGGCTCGTTGCTGCGGTTTCTCAGATCAACCAAGCAAACCCTCATGTTGGACGACTGTGGTTTCATATGAGCAGCTTGCCTCTGCGTCTCGCTTTAGCTTGTTGTCTTTGTACTTACTCAGACCCATGATAATATACACATTCTGAGCAGTGAGAATGAAGGAACCTCTTATCTAGATGCTGGGCAAATGATGTAGCTTACTGCTCCTCTTTTTCACTGTTGGTAATTTATTATTTAGAGCCCAGTAGCTTTAAGGGGTGCAACTCTGTGTTTTTGTTTGCTTAGTCAGTGTAGTCTATTTCAGACTGAGTTTTAGTTATTTTGTGTTAAAGCTTGGTGTAAACGTTCATGTGAATAGTGTCCTTTTTAAATATTTAATGTTTTGAGTAGCACCTGTAGGTTCTCATGTCCTTCTTTCACCTGATGTTGTCCTGTGAAGATCTGCGGGCAGAATTCAGTAATACAGTAATTATTCAACCTCCACCTCTAATCTAACCTGTGACTTGAAGGCATCTTCTTTTACTTGTTCCATTTACATTTCACACCCCATCGTGTAAGCTTTATGCACATGCTGCGAGCGTATTTTTCTGTTATGAGGGTGTTATGGTTATGGCTCGGTTATAGTTGCATTAACAAGATCATATAATCATAGCAGATTTAATAAATGTATTGAATGATGTTTGAACAAATATTAGTATGTAGATCTCACCATTGTATGAGGAGTCAAAAATATAATAACACAAAACTTCAACAATTCAAAACATTAGGATCTTCGAAATAGGCCACCGTCTTATTTTGGAACAAAAATCTCTGCTGGTTCTTGAGCTAAAAATGGGACATGAAGTCAAACTCTGAAATAATCTGATAAGACGCTGTGACAAATTCCTTAACGGAAACTTTAACCCCACATTCTAACATCTAAGCACCGAGGGCGACCTCAGTGTAAAGAGCAAACAGATAAATAATCGGACACAAAGGGAGGATAAGACGGACGAGCAGAGGAGCGCAGATGAAACAACTTGTGCAGCTTCAAAAGGAATTGAGAGATTTAAGATGAAAGAAGGGAATTCATGCTCCATGTTAGATGTAAAGAAAGAGACAGATTGTCAGAATGATCTGTTAAGACATCAAAAATATGTTGGGATGTCAGTCTGGGAGAGACATACGAGAAGATAAAGCAACGATATGACAGAAGGTAGAGATTCACGAAGACAATGTCATCTTGGATGGGGGAACTCTATGAAAATCTCAGATCCTGTTTTGGAGTTTCATTGCCCATTAGGGGAATTAAACTCGTTTTCATTGAGGGCCTCATGAGCAAATATGATTGCTCTCAAAGGACCAGTTGTAATTAACTTTGACGTTTTGTGTATAACTTTGACTAAAACGTCACATTCCTCGACTCACTGCCATGGCTGAGAATCGCTAACAAAAAATAACTGAGCTCTGTGTGGCATTTCTTGCATAGAAACAGCGTTTTAACATGCCCCATTATTAACACTGAAAAGTACAATGTAATAAATAATTAGAGCTGAGCAATATATCGGTTCATACATTTATTTTCATTATTATAGGAATTTTCCAAATACTGACGTACCGGCCTAAATAGCCTGAACACGTTTTGAACATTATGTCGAGTCAGCCATTAAACTGTTTCATGGGGGACACTTTCTCTTGCAGCACCGCTCAGTGCATATATTTGAGTATTATTATTTTTTATTGTGCTGGACTCTGAGTACAAATTTCCTTCTATTATGTGCAAACATGAATTGCATTTTACCACCATCTATCTTAATTTCTATTCGGGTCAAGCTCTAATATTGAACCGTATTTTATCTCTTTTCCTCCAGTGCTCTTTAAATTCACTCATCTTCCTCGTTTCAGTCAAGATCCTCGTCGTCTTTAGCCTGGTAAAAACCAGCACCTTGTTCTACACTTTGCTTCGTAAAGTGGCTCTGGACCCTCAGCTATGAGTAACGATTGCTTTGCTGGAGGCGTGGACAGTTTAAAACAACTCGATCTGATTTGACCCAATTGTTAACATTTAGCTGTGACATACGTAGTGTGTGAGCTTAACTTTGAAAGAAGCTAAGCTAAAAAGCTAACTGGAAATTGTGCGTATTGTAAACAACCGTCCCCTACTGGGAAGAGAGAAGTACCGAGCCAAATGAGATGGCTATAAATGAGTGCTGCAGGCTTTGTGAGACAAACTTTATTTAGTATGGAAGCCTTGTCAACACAGACTGAATGGCTTTATTCACTTTCTCCGCTGCCATTGCTAAACTACAGTCAGACGTCAATCGACGTCATTGTTCACAACTCCTCCTCCTGTTCATTGACTGGTTTGGTTTAAATACTACAGGAGAGATTCATGCCAATGGTAGAAAGCCCAGACAGAGCAGAGAAGGGAGATTAGAATTGAGCGGAATTGTGTATGAAGGCGATGGCTAGGCTGTCGTCTTCCTCCACAGCTCGAGAAATCATCAACACTTATCCAAAAAACCAGGAGTTTCACAACAAAATAAAAGTTTTTGCTTTTTTAACAAAAAGCCGCCCACTTCCACAGGTGGAGGCAACCTGTAAAAGCTGTAACACGCGACCATTTACTGTTTAGTCCCTTGATAACACATTGATTTCAGGGTTTCCCGCAGCATATAATTGGCCTGGCGGGCCGCCATGCTTTGCTTGATCCCCCGCCAGGCCATGCGTCGTCTGTTCATTTATTTAAATAGTTTTTTTTTATCGCGTTATTATTGCGTTAACGCAGCCGACAATTAACGGCGATAATTTTTTTAACGCGCGTTAACGCAGTTTCTTTATGTTTCTCCGTCTGTTCTCTGTTCTGTCTGTGAAGACGCGCGCACACACACAC
>JARVJO010000305.1:9077948-9102838 GCA_031762555.1 Cynodonichthys magdalenae
ACATAAATACAGTAGGCCGCCCATGGGCCACAAAAACATGGTGGGTCGCTGGTGGGCTGCCAAAGCGGCCCTACCACCGGGCTATGCTGGTTTTCTGGGGGAAACCCTGGATTTCATTTGCCTCCTACATCGCAGGACCTGGAGTGTGAACATTGCCCACACATACAGTGCGATGACGATGCTCAAATTATATATTGTGCAGCTCCAGTCCGCAGACATGGAGTTTGACACCATTAGTTTTTCCAACAGAGTTTTTGAGCTTGATGGGGATGTGACTGCACATCCTGAAAAAGGAACCAAAAAAAAAAAAGTTCAGACTTGAAGGAAAACCAGGGTGGTCCATAGAGTTCTGTTTTCAACTGGTTTCATTTCTCATTAGAGGGGAACCGTGGAGGCAGGTAACCGCGTCGTATCTCCGGACTTGAGTGAATTCTCCTACCAGTTTTTCGGCTCAGTCTGTCGGGAGCCAATTACAGGCAAACACAGATCTTCTGTTTAATACACGCATGCTGCAGGACGACACACACACACAGAAAAAAAAAGGCTGTTCTTCTGGACTGAAAACACCATTATCATCACTGTGCTCTTTCATGTGGTTAACTAGCCACATTAGGCTGTTAGCTATAAAGATCAGGCAACTGTGCTAAACATGCTGTTTAATTATAGTGCAGGGTCTGCACAATGACTGAACTGACACAAATTTAAACCTCCTTTAGGCTTTCTAAAGAGCCTTTTCACGGTGGTCAACAACCAGAAACACAAGTATGAGAGACCCAAACAATGACCCGGGTGGAGAACAAACAACTCAAGTCAATCATCAACCAGACTAAAACAAAAAGCCTCCGTGCATGACTTTATTTTCAGTCATAAAACAACTGAAATAATCCAGCATAGCTTTCATTTTTTACTTACCCATAAAAATAGCCATCTGGCACTTTGAGATGCTGAGTCTTCACATCTCTTACACCCAACAACTAATCAGCCACTTCTCAGATATACTTCACAAATCACATGATGCCATTGTTGCCATGTTGTTGTAAACGTGCCAAGATAAATCAATAATAAAAAAAATTGTTGCCTAAGACTTATACTCACATTAACTGGTCCATCCAAATATTAGAAACCCCCTGTGTCTCTTTAGGCTGCAGCTGATGAACAGCAGCTTCTCTTGGGACACTGAGAGAGAATCAGCAGCCAGATGCCCCATTAGGACAGAGCTCCAGCAGACATGTGCTGGCTGTGAGGAGCTGAGCATCAACACTCCCAGATCCTCCTCACTTTTATCTCCCTCCCACCATCTTGCTCCAGAGGCAGAGAGGGAGGGACAGGATGGGATGGACGGGAGGGAGGGAGAGAAAAATGGCATTTTACTGCCTCCATCTATTGGTGAAAAGAACCTCCACCTCCCAGCCGTTTTAACAACACCACAGCTCCTCTGACCCTGCCTCTGTGGCCCTGCCAGCAAACACTTCCAACATTTTTCACATGATGGAAGCAGGTTGAACTCCAGCCCCATTGTTACTCCCCCATCAGATCATCCTCACCTCCAAGCAAGCATGACCACAATAAGAACAAGAGAACTTTCATTTTCTGTGAAAATGCAGTGTGACTGCTTGATGAATGATTTTTACAAAGAAAAAAGAAAAAAAATTGTACAAAAAGTTTTGCAATTTGTTTTAAAATAGCAAAAAAAAAGATAAAAAGTAGCTGAAAAAAATAATCTAGCATGAAGCAGAAAGAACATGTTTGCTGACCTAAGCAGCTGAAAGAAGTAGCTAAGATTGTCACATGAATTTAGCTGAAAAGGTCCAACTTTAGCTGAAAATAGCTAAAAAGTAGCTTAAATTGCAGAAAACAGCTGAAAGAAGCTGATAAAAGTACAAAAAGATTAAATTACCTAAATAAATGAAGACAGCAGAAAGTAGGTGAAAAGGCAGAAAAAGCGTTAATATTAGCAACAACAAAAAAAAAATAATCTGAAGGAAGCTAAAATTAGCACAAAGAAGTTTTAAAAAGCAGAACCATAACCAAAGGAGTAAAGTGCAGGAAAGGTTCAACTATTTTGAAATATTTTTAAGGATGTGGAAGACAGCGCCAATAATTTTCAATGAGAACAAAAATGATCAAAACAGTATTAAATACTGCAATATCAGAATGTCCTGAAAGAGCTTAACATTTTAATATAATTGCTGAAATAGCATAAACATTGCGGAACAAGATACGCACTGAAAAATGTATGAAAGGGAAAAAAATATTCAACTACCTGGAAGCAGAAACATCTATGAGCTTCAGGTCTTTATAAAATCCCCTTTTCAATAACCTTCTTTTCTAAACTAACCAAAAAGAACCAGTTAAATGTCCAAACGTTCTGGCAGATCATAACTTAAGAACTTCCTGTTGGTTCTGGTGACTGTTTACCTCCCTGCTGAGTGAAACCAGAGCTGCTGGTCTTATTGGAGGTCACCTGTAAGAGGTCACAGGGTCAGTGGTCTGTGTGGTGACCACCAGCTGGACAGAGCGAAGGTCATAAAATATGTTTGAAATCTTTTATTATTATTATTACTACTACTTTAGAGATGGGAATTTTCAAAGGATGTTTAACTTTTTGAGGAAAGTAAAAAACTGGTGACGGATACCTATTAAATTTAGATAAGTACCATGAAGTTAAAGACAGCGTGTTTTTATTTGGAAAAGAAATGAGACGTTTTCTCAGCAGAATGAAATAACATCTTTAGATCTACATCATGATATGTAGCCTATTTATTATAGTATATACTTTAGGTCAGTTAAAGTGTGCGCGTGTGTTTTGGGGGGGGGGGGGGGGTCTTAAATGTGTCCGCCTCGCCTGAAATCAGGGTCGCTGTCTGGAGCAGTACAGCTCGGATCAAACCGAGACTCTCAGACGCCAGGCTACAGACAGCTGCTTGAGAATATCAGCTGCGATAATAATAATAATAATAATAATAATAATAATAATAATAATAATAATAATAATAATGTAGACTGATTATGGAGTGAAGCGCTTGGAGAAGAAAGTTGAACTCTGCTTACCTAGCGATGAGCTGAACGCTTTGAGGCGAGTCCAAACTTAGTGTCCTCAGAATAAATCCACCCCGAACCCCGAAAGCTGCAGTTCGGTCAGAACTCAAAAGTAGACCCGCTGAAAGCAGCGACTTGTCCTCGTCACCCTGGAGAAACACCCCCGTTATGAGACTTGGAGAGAAAAGAAGGTGCGCACCGACAGGGAGGGCTGTCTCTGCCGGCTGTGAGCTCCGGACACTCCGCTCCGCCTGCTCTGCTCTGCTCTGCTCTGCGAGACCCGCAGCCCGCGGGCCAGCAGGCGCCGCCAGGTGCTCAGAACTGCACCGGCTGCGTCCAATCAGAGCCAAGAGCAAGGTGTCTGATTGAAGATCACGGCGCAGCTCATCCAATCACAGCTCTCTGTGGGAGGGACCTTTGCGCTGAACACTGAAAATGCAAAAAAGCATTTTAGGAGCGATGTTCATTTAAGTTGAACAGTTGAAGCAGATGTGCAAACAAAAAGGAGGGTGTTTCAGAGTCTATGACCATCCCTAAAACAATTAGTGCCCCCCCCACCGGCCAGACAGTAATATATCAATGGTCATATCTTCTGGAGTTTCTCTTACTATAGTATGGGGCACCAAGTGTAAAATAAAATGTTAAAAAGTGTAAATAATAAAATAAAAATTCACAAACATTTATTGTTATTTAGCTCACTGCTGTGCATTTTGCTAATTTTTACTAAATATTAAATTTAAATGTTAACTTCTAAGTAAATATTAAATCCTTAATTTAAATGTGTAAATTTAAATCTCAAAGGTAAATTTTAAATGTGGCTAAACATGGATGTTTACATTTAAGCATTCCATTGAAGGAAAATTTGAAATTGATTAACTGAATGTTTGATACAGTTTTGTATTTTTATACTTTCTTATCACTGCAACATTAAGGCTAAAACAGAGAAAGAGTTGGTGTGTGTGTTATCCTGTGTTCTGTAGCTTAAACAAAAATGAGTTACGTTCTGACGTCTGACGTAAAAGTTACTACCTTCAGGGGTGTAAACAGGAAAAGACTGAAGAGGTTATAATGTTGGAGTTTAGAAGTGTTTTCAGAAGTTGTTAGTGTTTTTGCAGAGACTCTGTTCAGATCCAGCCCGGACAGACTGTGCTGTCTTTCTTTGGGTTTCCTAAAATCAGCTCAAGGCCGGTGCTGAATGCTGTGCTGTACCTGATAGGAGTGAGAAGACGAGAATAAAGTCTTGAGAATAAATCCAAGTGGATTCCTGCTTTATTCAGACATACCATTTTGAACATTGCTTTATTTCTACACCACAATGGAACAAAAGCAACCGCTAACACCGTTAACACCGCTAACACCGTTAACACCGCTAACACCGTTAACACCGCTAACACCGCTAACACCGCTAATGCTTCCTCACAAGATACAAGACATCAAACTTGCAGCTGTGTCCAGAGCTGCTTTTTAAATTGCCGTATCACGTGTTCCATCCCTTTTGTTTTCATTTAACAATTTTGAATTTGAAATTTTAATATCATCTTCAACAGCGTTAGCATTTGCTTTTGTCGCAGGATGATGACATCACAACAAAAGCCAGCCAAATGTGTAGAGCTGATGCAACGTTCAAATATAAAATGATGTAAAACAGACATTTGTTTGGTTAGCCACCAGGATAAAGACTTTTGTTTTATTCACACAGATTCTATGACTGATGTTGCAGCTGATAAGATGCAAACTACTGAATAGCTTCATTTTAAAAAATCCCCAGACTAACCTTTTATCCTTTTGAATGTAAGAAATATTCTCTGTTGTGTTTTAAAGCAGATTTGATGAATTTTTAACTCCTCCAGTAGTAAAGTGTGGGACCATTCTTTGTGGACCCACAGCACTCAGCCTTGGTATTTACCTTCAAGGGAAACTTTATTACAGAGCATTGGTGGTGTAACTGTATACCAGTGCTGCTGGGGGGCCATTATGGCTCAGATTGAAGGTTTTGCAGTAAAACGAAGCTGGGACCAGGACGATTGTTGATAAGAGACCCTGAGGCCAAGCAGAACTAAGATGGGATTTCATGTTTTAAAAGAGACAGTGTGAAATTTTATACTGCAGTAATATAAAAAATGAACAGCTGGATTCAAACAGAGTGAAAAAAGCTATAAAGCAGGTAAAGTGCGTGTTGGTACTTGTCTGACTGAGAGGAGGGAAACTTTAGCTGGAGCTCCATCAGCAGCAAGAGACAATAAAGGTTATTTACACACTCTGAGCTCCACCTTGGATAAACTGTAAAACAGTATAATAGAATGTGGGCCGCTGGTGGTGGGTATTTGAACACTTGCTTTTCTGTTTAAGCTTCTCTAATGTTTTTATTATAATTATTGATTTAAAGAAGAGAAGGGTTTTTACCCTGCTACATTTCACTCATCATTTAAAGTAAAATGTTTCACAACTGCCTGCATTTTATTCAACGGTTAGAGTCACAGGTTGGTTTTCTTATTCAAGCAAAAGCTCGGATCTTTTGAAAATGGGTTCTGTAAGAAGCTATGAACAAATAGCTTATCATGACAATAGTTTGGGGAAATAGATTAATATGGCAAAGTTAGTCTAATCTGCTAATAGCTATAGCAGAGCAAACGTTTTGTTTAACAGCTTTCTTTTTATGCTAATTTTGGAAATCATAGTGGACCAATTAGCTTCCACTAAATTTAGTTATGCTAACCATAAGTCCTTTAACAAAAACAACTATCCCATCACACATGTGGCGCTGCATGCCTGCATCATACGCCTTTTGTGTGCGTAGAATCTTTAGCATTTTCCCATTCAGCTGCTTGAGATTTTAACTGTGTTTGGTGGATGTTAAATAATTTTTACAAGCTTTTAGCCAAGAGTCTGAAGTTTGTGTGGATACCACCCATCTATGGTTAAATGACAGACCTCAAGTTAGTGGTTGTCAATTGGTGTTAGCATCCACTAACTTTATTTTTTACTTGAACTTTTAGCATTTGCAAAGCTAATTTTTTAAGAAGCAGGTTATCAGTTAGCAAAGCTAACTTTTTCTTAAGCTGTGCCCACCACTGCACATCGGATTAATAACACCTGAAAACGTAGATTGTTTTCATTATGAAATAAGTTCAACCTAAAACCTATCATAGTGTTTATGTATAAATCTTTACATGTATGTCAGTTTTGCATCACAGTTATTTACAACAAATTATATGGTTATTATTGTGCGCAACAAAGTGGCAGTAGCAGCTAGTTGTAACACTTCTATTGTGACCTGGGGAACATTTAGCAGGAATATATTATTTTTGCCAGAATTAAAGTGTAACACCAAACTGACTGAAGTGCAAATGAGACTGGAGTTGGTTTTAGGTGACACAAATTTAACTTTGTTATTGGAATTTTTCAGACTAGTCGTTAGCTTGTCACTTTCATCAGAATCCACGAATTGTGTGATCTTTTAATTTATGAACCAAGACTAGACTAGAAGTTCATCTGTGATACATTCAGCATGTGAATGATGTCATCGTTCACAATAGCAGCCAAGCTGAACAAATCTTAAATGGACCTTTGATCTTTCTATACTTAGCACTAAAAGTAAGCAAATTAATGTTTGGTAGATTGCTTCTTTGTCATAACAATGCTTCTTGGCAATAAATCCTATACTGTTAGAAAGCCTGTTAATTTCCATTTTAAATGGTGCCACATTTGTAAGGAACATGCATTTGTGGGATGAGCAGTAGGGCTGAGTATGTCGGTTGCACAAATAAGAAATTTGTCAAATTTTCTCTGCCAAAGACCTTATTTTATTGTTGCTATTAACACTTGTTTTGAGCTTACCAGGTGCTGCCAATCAGGTGCCACATATACGATTTATTGCCAAGAAGCATTACAACAAAGAAACAATCTACCAAACAGAAACTTCCTTACTTTTTGTGCAAAGTTTAGCACCTGGCTTGTTGGTAAATGTGAAAGAGCTACATCTACAACAGGTAAGATAATAATTGTTCATAAGTCTTCCACAGAACCCATAGTTAAAAATATTTGCAGAAATCAGACAGATGGAGCAACATACATTAACCTACTGTACAAGAAATAGGACCTTCCATAAAAGATTTGAGTCTTGTACACTTGCACAATTCAAAAGATGTCATATTTAGTCTTAGTTCTCAAGATGTTTTATTTTTCTTCTTCTAGCTCAGGCTCGTTCTGTTTCTGCTTTACTGATGCCACATTTTCATCAGCCTTTCACTCCCACATCCTCAGCTCTTCCACCCTCCCTCCTCTTCACCAACTCCTCTGCAGTTTCCAACTTTTTTTGTCTTCACAAAATACTCTAGTTGTATTTTAATCTGGCCTGGCCTCTTTCTCTCTGCATATCATTAACATTCCCTCATCGCTTTTCAATCCAGAGCCACACCAAACCAAGAGCTCGCTTTGTCTTTGTTTCAATCCTTTTCTCCGTCTTTAGCGTTAATTTGTATGTGAGTTTTTTTCTCTCTCTTATTTCACCATCGTCTTTTCATGACAGATAAGTGTTTCTGCTTCCCTGGAGTGTGTTTATGTCTAATTATTGCTCTTTAAAATGGGTGGTTTGGGGTAATTTTTAGATTAGAGTGATATTGCAGAAATCACTCTCAAATCTTTGAGTTATTATCCGTGACATCACCAACAAACTGTTGGCTGAGTCCCTGAAATGATCCTCCTGATGAGCGCAGTAACTCTCAGCTCGTTATTCCTCTCCCTGAAGCATTTTCCTTCTCTTTTCAGCTCGCTTTGTCGTGCACATCGTCCAACTGGCTCTGCTTTTGTTTGTTGTCTGGGCAACTGCAAGTCCCCTGGCAAAAATTATGACCTTTTCCAGCATTATTCCCCTTCTATTCTGTGCCACCCCTCTTCTGTTCCTTTTGTGTTTCCTCTTCTATATTTTCTTGACCTTTTTTCCTAACCCCTTATTTTCACTTCTAACACTCTCAGTTTCTTTTTAGAGTTTTGGTTTGTTGTTTAAAATCCCCCCTTTTTCTCCTTCCTCCTCCCTCTTGACTCACTTTGAGTAAAAACCAGTGGAGCATAAAAAGCAGGTCTGATCCTGTGAGGAATTCACAGTGTGAAAGATGAACGGGGAGGGAATGAAAGAGGAAAAAAACCTGCATCGTACTTGATGAGGCAGCAACCAGAGACCACTTGATGCCAGAAGACAAAAAAGGAAAAGAGCTACCTGAGACATCAATGGTGTGCCAAGAAAAAGAAACAAGGGTTTCAGGTGTTAGAAAACTGTTAAAAGCAGGAAGAAAGTTTTCACTTTTTTTAAAGGTTTCTGCAGTCAAGAAAAATTACCATTTCTATCAAAAGTTATTATTTAGCATGGCTGACAGATGATCTATTGCCTGTCAGCGTGCAGATGCAGCTTGAATTGATCACTTGTCTGACATCAGAAACAAGCATCTGAATCAAAAATGGAAGCGTTCACTAAACTGCAAAGATATAAAATCTTACCAAGTACATTCTATTTCAAATTTCTAGTCAAAACCTCTTATCACACTAAATGTAAGTTGAAACTATCTACAGAGATAAATTAAATGAGAAATAACTTGTTTTAAGGCGATGCATCTTGGTAATAGACTTGAAAACATTCTGTTTTAAGTAATTTCTTAAATTGAACAAGTTTTTTTGACATTTCATAAGATTGAAGTTGCTGTGAGGTTTGTAAAAAAAATGCAAAATCTTGTTTCAAGAAAATAATTAACTTAAGTCAAATCTGCTTTATTGATAACTGCATGAACAACATGCCCAACTCACAGAGCATTACAAAACATTCCTTAAATGAGGCTTAGATTTCTATCAAAACAAAAGTTCAAGAAATTTGGAAAGAAGCAGAGGCAAAAGCTAATATGTTTTAGTCTCTGTTCTGTTGCACTCTGGAAAGACTCCACCGCATTATTTCAAAGGTAATGAGTAGAAATATATAACAGGAGATTCATTTAAACACTGTTTGGTCTAAATACCCAGACTCCATTCAAGACTGATATTTGATGATATTTGTGAGGTTATGCATTTACTGGAATGTAAAATCAATAGGCCTGTGGACCTGGATCCAGAGCATTGGCACAATTACAGAACTAAAAATTAGTTAGATTACTTTTAAACAAGAGGATGGCATGCAAGGTACAATAAAAAGAGGCTTCTTTTGAGCATCGCAAGCTTATTATGAGACAAAAAGCTCACAATTGTAATAAAAATATTGTTCAGAATGAGTCATCACATCTAGTTTAAGGCTTCCCTTTATCTCATGAGGCAAATAAAATGTCTTATTTCCCGAAATTAAGACGTTTTTTCTTCTGATTTCAAGCCAAGAAAGTTTTCATTTTTCTACTCATTTTTGGAGTGGCCTTTTTTTCCAGTGCATAGAGACATCTCACGAAGCAACACACTCTCTCTCTTTTTCTCCCTGGCTCGATCGGCCTGTCCACCTCCTGTTGCGGTCCGACAGCTGTGCCGGGCTGCAGGATTCAGACAACACAGATCAGTTGCAGAATGCCAGACTCGCAGAGCGTTGGGAACCAGTGTTAAACCACATTCCACACATTCTGCCCCCTCAGACATCTCTGCCAAGAGTCTTAAACGTCTCAGGGTCTTAGTCGCTGCAAATATTCAAAAACTCTCTCCTTTCTGTGGCGTTCGACACAGTCTTCAGGGTTTCACCTGTTCATTTTACAGCAGAATCCCTCTTTGTTTTCCTACCTACATGTGGTAGATGTGCAACTCAGTGTTCCCCCTAATGTCTGAATGCTGTAACCATCAGTGTCACTGCAGGCCTGGGGCAGATTGTAGTTGATTGGCCCTCAGAGAGGATCTGGGAGCTTGGAGGTGTCAGGAGGGTCATGGGGTCAGCGTCTGCTCTGGGTAGAGGTGTGGTGGGGGACTATAGAACGGAAGATAAAAACACTCACAAACAACTCACAGTATATTTTCTGACTTTTCTGAGGTTCAAATTATTAAAGAATTTTCTTAACGAGTCACCTTGTTAAGACAAGAGCCGACTGTCATGATCGTAGCTCTTGCTTTGACCTAAATGCATTTTAAATGAAATATACCAATTAAAACTACGGACAAAGTGGAGCTGAAAGTGAGGAAAAATCATTGTGCAACACAGCTCTTAAACAAGTGAGATTTCAGTACTAAACACACACACTGCCACTGTTAGTTCATAATTATGAAGGCGAGATTTAATTAAAAACAGAACAAACGCAGAAACATTTCTTTCCCAACATTAATGTTTATTTGCAGCAAATCAACAACCAAAGAAAAAGCAAAACAAATCTAAGAAAATTACACCCTTAGAAAACATGGAGAATGATTTTTAAATAAAAGGGTGACATGAATACCTTCAGCAAAATCCATGTTTGTACCAAGGTTTCATTTGATAATTACAGTTGTCATCTCCACGGTGCAGATTTTAATGAAATTTTCAGGAAACAATCATTGGAGTGGTGGGAACAGCTAACCATAAAAGTTAACTTCAATAACCACTAAACTGCTAAACAAAAATCTTAACTCTGCTAGCGCAAAACAGCTAAAGACAGCTAGCAGTTGCAAACCTGTTGTCAATTTCATTTTATTGGTTTAATTTGGAGGTGGGTGGGATCATTTGTAGTAAATGTGCCAATCCAAGCCAAAGTTATAGCTCCAGTTTTCCCTTTCAGAATAAAAGCATGTCTTTGATTGAGTTTTTATAAATATTGTTTGAAGTTAGTCAAAAACTTTCTCTACCATATTTTATATGTTGTCAGTTTTTGTATTTGTTATTCTTGTTGATGTTCTTGAAGTTTAGCTGCTAATGATGCCACATGCTACACATGGTGCCTGACACATCCAGCACTGCTTGTAAGAGATGATAGTATTTTTAATATTTGGGATAAATGGCATAAAAATAGAAGTTTTACACTAGTGAATATTTTTGTAGAATTAATATTAGTGGAAGCCAATTTAGTGAAAGCTAATCGGTCTGATAATGGTTTCCAAAGTTAGCTAAAAAGCTAATCCGCTAAATGAGAAGCTAGTGCACTAATAGATTAACCTTTGACTTCATTAGCAAACACAAAAAAATAGCCTTAACTCAGACTATTTAACAAATATGGAGCTAAAATTTAATGTGGTAGTAGCTGAGAGTCATTTGCAGGATATACTCTGAGTGTGACATCTTAAACATGGGATTGTGCGTAAAATATTTTCAAGATTTGACCAAAACATGAGATAATCTTAGTCTGAATGTCAGTCATGAAAGGGGGCGGGTCATATGCATTTGGTTAATTTTTGTTCCTGACTGAATCCAGTCTAGTTTGAAGCATCCTGTGTTGGATCATGTGACTGAGCGGGTTGTTGTCAGCAAGAGGTCGAGGGATTGTTGGACACATAGGGGGTGAGGATGGGGGTCTCTGGAGACCCTCTCAGCTGTAGTGCTGCACTTGTGCCTTTTTTTCCTCCTCGTGTTTGGACGGTGGAGGAAAAGGAGGGCGAGGGAGGGAGGGAGGGAGGGAGGGAGGGAGGTCTTCGTTTTTTGGGTGTCAGGTTTCTTTCCCTCCCTCTTGAAATCCCCTGCTATTCATCCTATCACACACACACACACACACACACACACACACACATGATGACAATGTGAACTACACTCTCTGCGGTGGCATTCGGGCGGCTCTTTACAAATGTTGCCCTCTGTTTAAATGGTCACTCCTTCTTCTGTAAGATTAATTTCCCTCTTCCTCATCTTCTCACCTCAATAAGTGAATAACAGAAAATGTGTCTATAATTAAAAATAAATGAATGACATTCTTTTCTTCTTTACTGTCTTCCTCCAGCCTTTCTCAGTTAAACGTCCACACCCTCTGTCTCAGTTTTGAACAGCTAGCCTCAAACATTCGCGCCACTTTCTCAGAGACGTTGTGTGAAGAGAGATAATTACAACTCTCCTCTAATTATTTTAACTAATATTTAATTTGGCCAAAGCACAATACAGAAACAAAACCCAGACACCTCATGGGTACTTCTGTTTCACCATGGGATAGTCTGACTGAAGATATTTGGATCCCCAGATCTCTTGCCCGGGCAGCTTGTTGCTGCCTTGTTCCAGTGAGTGAATGACTGTTGTGGCAGACTGGAAGGCCCTGAAAACAGGCCGGGGAGGGAGGGAGGACAGAGGAGGTGGGGGAGGACTTGAAGAGGGTGCAAATGAGTGCCATTGCACTGCAGTGAGAGGTGGTGCTAAAATTACCGACTGACACATGGGTTTGAAACTCCCAGGCAGAGGTAACAGACAGACAGCAGAGAGCAGAGAGGCCTCATTCAGGCATCAGGGAGGCCAAGCAACACTTTCAGTCAGGTATAAAAGCAGGGATGCACCGATATGAAAATTTCAGCCGATATAGATATCCGATATAATTTTTGCTGTTATGGCCGATAACTGATATTTACCGATACTACATTACATCATTGCACAGGGTTGCCATTTTTGAAAATGGCAACCCTGCGCAAAATTTGCGAATGATGACTGAATTTACATTAATTGTTGCAATCGCAGCATCGCAACTTTCTGGAGGGACTGAAAAATAAATAAACAAAAAATATATATAAAATAAACCTGAAAAAGAATTTTGAAATATATTTTGATTATATAATACAACAGCCTGCCAAACAAAATTAATTATGTGATGCAACGGCCAGCAATATTTGTAATTATATAACACAAAGTTAATTATATGACACTATGGCCTGCTGTACAGGGTTATTACATACTATAATGGCATGAAATACATATTTGATGAGATATAATGGCCGGCCATTTTTTCTGATTATATGATTCAATAGCCTGCCATACTGGTTATTCAATTTAAGGAAATTATGTAATTGATTACCTGAATGTTTGATGCAGTACTGTGTTTTATACTTTCTAATCACTGCAGCAGTAAGTTTAAAACAGACAGAGTTGGTGTGTGTGTTATCAGAGTTGGTGTGTGTGTTATCAATGTTCTGTCTGTATAAACAAACATGAGTTACGTTCTATGTCTGACAGAAAAGTTACTACCTTCAGGGGTGTAACCAGGAAGAGACTAAAGAGGTTATAATGTTGAAGTTTTTAGAGGTTGTTAAAGTTTTGCAGGCTCTGTTCAGATCCAGCCTGAACAGACTGGGCTGCTGTTTGTTTGGGTTTTTCTCTCAAGGCCTGTGCACTGCTGAAACTGACTGGAGTCAGAGACGAGAGTTTTTGAGAGTAAATCCAGTGGATTCCTGCATTTATTTGGACATTTTTATTTTACATTATTATACAATGGCCTGCCATACATGGTTATTACATGATAAAATGCCATGCCGTACATTGTTATTATATGATCTAACGGCTAACCACACATATTTAATTATATGATACATTATCTGATTTTGAGCCTTTTTTTAATCAGTTTAAAATTTTTTTTTTTTCAATCAAACTTTATGGCCCCAATTTAGCTCCATACTTTTCACACTTGAGCTGAAGTCTGAACAAACTAACCCAGCTGCCATGATGTGACCCTGGACAGCAGGAATATGGGAACTCTGCTTTGTACACATCCTGCTGAAGGTTTAGTGCAGCAAATATTGCTTTTGAGCTCACTCCACACTGCTGGGAAAGCCTGAAGAAAGAAATACTGAGTTTTTTTTATTGTACTTATGAAGTCCGTCCAAACAAAGGTGTGGCAGAGCAGCTCTTTACTAACAATGAGTTGTTTTGATTTAAAATTTATTTTTACACTGGCTACACACAGGAATAAAAAGAATGATGTGACCTGTTGGTACTGATCTGATGTAACTGAAAGCCCCTCATTAAAAGCTCAATTTAAGTTAAAATTTATTAAAATGAAATAATTGAAGATGTAAAATATTTTTAAATGTTGTAACCATGTAAACTGTTAAAATTTGTTATTTTAAACTTAAACTATTTGAAGTTCTAAGGACGGGGTATGAGTAATCATTATCTTATCACATTTAAAAATACACTAACAATTGCTTAAAAATAACCAGTGGAGTTAAATAAAACATGTTTTTATTTGTTTGTTTTTTTAAACAATTATAACCATGGGGTCTTGTGTTGCTATGAATAAACATAGGTTTTGATGATGTCCTCTGCATCCAAACCCACAACATCCAACACCTGGAAACCCTGGAGGGTAGATGAGGAGGCGATGGAGTCTGAAGAAGCGAGCCAGCAGCAGGATGAGGAGACTCTGAATTCTCTACTTTTTAATCAGATTTTCTTTTAAAACAGACCAAACATTTTAAGATGTAATTTAGTCATTTAAATCAAATTATAAAGCAATCCAACACAGTCCAGATAAGTAAATCAGTGCTTTATCTGCACAGGATGGAAGGCCTGGAGATGCTGAGCAAGACGAGGAGGACATTTCATCCACCTCTGAGGACTCTTTCTAGAGTGTGTGTATGTTTAAGTTTTGATAGATTTTTTTTGTATTAAGTCATATCAGATATTTAAACAGCTTTAAATATGAGGAAAGATAAGTAAAGCTGTTCCACTGAGTCAGAACCGACATACACAGTCTGTGACCTAACCCTTGAGGTGATAAAGTTGGGTATGGTTGTAAAATTGTGCTACAAGTACACACTACTAACAGCAGGAACGAGCAGCCTGCAGGTTTCTGCAGCAGAGCTCTCACCAGCCCAGCTGCTGGCTTTGATAGCCCTCTAGTGACCGCAGGAGAGGACCTGCCAGCCCAAACACAACCGTCATTTCCTGTAACGAGGCTCGTTGCAGTTCGGCCTTTTCCACTGAGCTAAATGGGGTGCTTGATTTTTTTTTTTTTTTTAAGTTTGGTGTTTAAAGTGAAAACATTCATTGTCCTCTTTTCACACACCTGTGTTTGTGTTCGAGTCAAGGGAGGTATATAAAATCAGAATCAAGTTTTCTGTGTTTCTGCTTCAGAATCTCATTCTTCTGCGGCCTGCAGGCCGAGGTCACACAGAGAGCAGGGATGAGTGCAAACAAAGAAAAAAAAAAAGGAAAAAAAAAAAGGTGGGGGGTGACACCACAACAACCTGATTGCATCATGTGAAAACCTTCCAAAATAATAATAATTAAATAAAGGAGGATTAAATTCAAACCACACGAGTATTACTGCTGCGGCCGATGCTGGCAGTAAAAACGTTTGACACAGCAGAATTTAATTAACAGTTTTAAAATTTATGGTGTCGTGCCCCAGTAAATCTGGGGTCTTTGGCTGTAATTACTGCCATACAGGTCTGAGGGGCCACAATACAGTCAGAACTGTGAGGAAATGATTGGTAACAGCTCCATGACTTCTCACTTCCTCCCCTTAGAGTTCATGTAGTTTGACTGACTAACGCAAACTGAGGGCTTTCCCTCTCGCATCCCTCTCATTGTGTAAATAATAATTACAGGAGGGGGGATTATAATCACGTCTCATCTTGCCCAACGGGTCACGATCAACTTGATGAGATAACGAGCCAGATTTACTTTGACAAGAAGACTGAAGAGGCGTCAGGAGCAGAAAAATTGTTGGCAAACGTCGATATAAACATGACGGCAGTGACAGGCAGGCCTCAAAGGAGACGTAAATCATAAGGAAGTGTTTTATTTTTTTTATTTGACAATTATGGAAATAACATTATTAGAAGTTGAGAAAGGTGATATTTACTCCATATGCTTATAAAGTCTTGTTGATTTAAGAGTGGCAAAGCAAAAACACATTGAAACAAAATTGAAGAAAGTTCACAAAAAACAGAGGAAGAAAAAAGGGACATTTTTTTTGGTAAAAAGCTGCAGTAGATCAGTGGCCAGGATTACCTTTCAAACTGCAGCATGCTTGTTTGAATTAGTCCTATGTATACCAGTATTGTTTACAAGTACTCGAGTTGTACAAAATGCCCCGATACTCTGAACCAGTACCAATACCAGTATCGATACTGAGACACTGGTATCAATACCCTAATGAATGTGTTCCAGTTCACATTTCAAGTAAAACGTTTGTCACCTACATGTTTAAGAAAGTTATACAAGTAGAAAGAAAATCTTATTTATTTTTACTCATCTTAAAATTTGGGGTATGATGACACTGATTTGAAAATGCCAAGCCACAACTGGGCCAGTTGTGGCTTGGTTTATGTGGCCCAAATCTGTCAGTACTACATCTGGCCTGGTTGTGGTTTGGTTTATGTGGTGATGGCCCATGCATGGACCACCTCTGGGCTACTACACGGCTGAACTGACTGTTGCATTGTGTGGGCCAGAACTGGACCAGACAAATTTAGCCATCTGGGATCTGAATACAATATATTTAGCCACAAAATAATACATATTATGCAAATAAAGAAATATAATTCTAACAAAATATTAGCAAGGCAATCACAAGGGACAATTTCCCCTTAATAAAATATTTATTCTTTAGTACTTTATGTAATATAATCTTAGTTTAAATCAAGACAAAGTACTGGTACGCCACAGGCAGGTCACCTTGAACAGAACGAGTGTATGAATAAAAATTCTTAATTACTATGGAAGTTTCACTGCAATTGTGAAAAATAATTTACATTAAACTAATCATTACATTATAATTAAAACCACTTCCATGTCAAAAAAAGGAGAGAATAAATTGGTCTACAGGATGGGATGACTTGACTTTGTGGTTGAGCACATTTTGAATTATCTACTTTCAGGATCGTCCTTTGGGAAATTTAATTCCGTCGTAATCTAGGGAGGATTTAAATCGATCTGAGCTGCGCCGCTTATTGTTCACATCAGTAAGGCTGACTTTAATAATTATTTATCTGATGAACCAATAAAAACAAGTAATTAGACGATATAACGTTTTTAAATCTCTACAGAGTACAGGGTTTCAGCTCATTTGAGAGCTCCCCAGTTTGTTCAATTAAAGACTAGTTTAATTATGCTTCTTTTTTTTTTTAATTAACGAGATGTGATGTAAACACACAGAGACACCAGTTGGATTTTGATGGGTTTTCTTTCTTTAATTGCAGAAAGCAGTCATCAGAAGGCGTACTGGGAATGAAAAAGAGGAATGCAGAAAACAGCCTGAACACACCTCAAGCCTTTCCGCCCACGCTGCACTCTCCAGATGATTTTCATATTTCCAAGAAAATAAAATAAAAAACACAAATAAGAGTCTGCTGTTTCTAACAGCATGATAGTGTGAAGTATTTGCTTTCACTGTACTCGGTACAAACGACTGCATGATGGCGGTTTTTGTGGTGTATTACACGGTAACACAACACTGCGCTGAAGATGAGTCACAGCAGCACAACTAAGAACACAGCACTCTGGTTTTCAGCAAAGCCACCGCACGTCAGAACAAAACAGCTGAACATTTCTTGGTTTATGTCATTTCTGAGGTATGAGAGTCAGATATTTACAGGCAACGACAAAATATACTTGGTGGTGATTAGTTTCTCCTTCTTGGTATTTTAGGGACAAATTAAAAAATTTGGGAAATGATTTTGTTGGTTCCTTGAGTTTCTGCACTGACAAGAGCAGCTAGCAGCAGATAGGCTGAATACAGAGACTGTAAACAAAAAGAAATGGGTTGTTTTATTCACAAATAAGAAAATATACCACTCTAAATCTTTTTACGTCCGAGTATTAGGGTCAGACTAAGAGAACCTTTTTAAATTACTTTTTTCATATTATGAGAAATTCAAAGTATTCTGAGAATAAAGACATAATATTATAAAATAAACCCTTAAATACACACAGCTTTTTAAACAATCATTTCCTGCAATTGATAAATTTGACGCTGATGTGTAAAACCGATACCAAAATATAATTTAACAAGAGGCTCAACATTCCTCATTTTAGTGCAGTAGTGAGACTGATTTTTTGTGTGCAAGTTCTCATCATTTTTTTTACTTTTTTTCTTGTATGACTTTATATAAGATTGTGACTTTGTTCTCATAATATTATGTCTTTATTTTCATTTTTTCATGTAATATAGACTTTATTTTCGTACATTTTCTCATATGACTTTGTCCCCATAATATTATGACTTTATTCTCATAATTTAAAATTGTTGTTTCGAAGTCTGGCCCTAATACTCTTCCTTATGTTTTTAAACACACATTTAGTTTGTGAATAACATTTAAACTTGCATTTGGGAGGTTCTGAACTCTATTGCTTGCATATTTAAAGTTACAATCTGCTCTTTAGTATTTAATAAAATATCTGTTTCTAGTCTCTGTGCAAAACTATACGGACACATTTAGACAAAAAGAAAGTGGTAACGACTGTTTTGAAGAATGTCAAAATATCTCTAGAGCTGACTTTTTAAAGCAGTCTTTGTTCAGTTGAACTCACTGTACTTCCATTACAACACAAATATGATGTACAAGTGCATCATAATCCTGCTAAATACTGAAAACTCCTCTCAGCCTTGGAGGACAGTTGTAGTTAAAACACTACGAGTTTAATCCTGAAATAAGCCTTGTTCAGTACGGCATTCAATATCCTCTCATCTGAAAAGATTTTAAAATTTCAACCAAATGCAGTTTGATTCTCAGCAACACACCATCCAAACCAAACCAAGTTCAAACTAACGACTCCTAATATTTATCTACAAAACAGTTTGAAATGTTGGTTCTAGTTTTATGGTCCGATATCCCTTCTACACCCACAAACTAAACTTTTAAACCCCCTCCTGTGATCATCATCACCGGTGCATCTGATTGGTTTTATTATCCTCTCTGAACTTTGGCATTTCAGCTATGAGGTCACGTTTTAACGGAACAGATTGAAAACCAGTTAGTTGATCATTACACGCTCGGGAACATTACTTTATTCGTTTAGCACTAAGAGCTACATGCGAAATAAAATCCAATCCTTTCATAGAGGCAAAATTCAAGACCGAGCTTTGGGGGATGAAGAAGCAGAGCAGAGGCACGGCATGGAATGCATAAATGTGCTCTGTACGTCGTTGGGAAAAAGAAGGAAAAGGAGTGAATGAATGAGAACATTGCAGAGATAAGGAGTGGAGACCCAAGAAAACCTGAGAAGGAAAGCAGTTTTAGGAAAACCAGGTGGATGAAAAGTGCACTAAAGCAGACAGGAAGAGAAAGGGTTTGTTAAATCTGCTTTTCACTTATATTATTTTTGTAATTTTCACGCGCACTCGTTTTCCCGGAGGACATTGTACATGTTGACAGAAAAACCAGACGACTTGTTGTCTCTCTGTCTTTGATGTCCAAACCCCTCATCTTCATCGTCTCCATCCTCGTCGTCATCTGCATCCCGGTCTCTCTCTTCCTCCGGCTCGCTGCTGGTCTCTCCGTCTTCCTTGTCGGTTTCTTCCTCCTCTGTCGCTCGTCCTTGAAGAGCCATAATCTCTGGCAGGTCTGGGTGGTTTTCCCAGTGTTCTGTGGACCAAGCATAATCCTCAGGATAAATTGTCCAGCAGGCATTTTTGAACTCAAACATTTTAAACCAAGTGAGGCGGAGAAGCCCCTTATACCTCTCAGACAGCTGTAGCCAGGTGGTCTGAGGCAGAGGCACAATCTGCCATCAATCGCCAACCTCAGCAGACTGTTAGCTGCACGGTAAACATCGTTTCGAGCTGCTTTTGCCGTTTTATAGCCTCTTCTTTCTGCCCAAGCTGAAGACCATAAAGACAGAATCAGTATTTTAATAAGAGCTGCTGGAACAGTAGCAACTTGTGACATTAGTCATAAATAAAAGATGGTCTGTTTGTTTTCTTTTGTCTTGGTGTCATTTATTTGTCATTTATTGCCAAGACAAGATTATTTCCAATAATAAGCTGTTAGAAACTAATGAGCTGTGCCTCTGGAAGGAAATGTTTTTATAGTTTATTCCTCTGTGACGCAGAACTATTCTATTACATTTTAAAAGAAAATCACAACGTATTATAAGAGCAGATCTCACTCACACACACACACACACACACACACACGCAGACACACTCTTCACATTAGAAAACATTCACCAGGGTTGACATAATGGATAAATCTGAGTGATAGTAAATGAAAATTACGTTCCAGGTGCCAAAATAGAGTATGATCGTATAGAGGGATGCAGCAACACACAATGTAGTTTTAAGGAGCAGTTGTCAGAAAGTACGTCCATTCAGTCTTTCAGATGCTTATAAAGAGTCAAATGGCCAAAAACTCCTGGATGGAGAGAGGACAGACATTGTGCACGGAGAAATCCGTCTTGAAAAATGTGGCGCTCCATTTGTGACAGATTTGTGGCTAAATGGTGAATATCAGAGGGAAGTCTCCAAGCAGAAGGAAGCGCATCCTGTGACATGTTTAGCAGCAGGAGGGGTTTCCCAGGAGCTCTGCGCCGAGTGTCTCATGAACTTATGAAAGGTGTGAGTGAAAACGAATGCCTGGCAACCATGTGGCCATGCTTCACATCGAATATGTTGGGCTGTTTATGTCTGAGAAAGCCTTAAACAAGACATAGTTCAGAAAACATCATAGAAAATAAAAAAAACTAAAGATAAAGATATCAACGCAGAACCTGGAGAGACTAAATTAAACTTTTTTGCACTCCTAAAGACTCCAAGTACACAACAAAATGTGTTTAATGGCTAATAAGGTGGATTTTGCATATTTCACTTTTAAATATGTTCTTACCCTCACACACATCCCAGGCCGTCCAGCTGGGCTCTTTAGACCCCTGTTGTTCTTGCTGTGGTTCCTTCTCTTGCAAACTGGGGTGTTTGAGTTTCAGTACAGAAAGAAAAGGAGTCCTCTCACACAAATAACCAACAGATGTGTACGGCTCTTGCAGCTGAGCCACCGGGTAAATACCTGCGAGAATCTTCAGGGAAAAAAAAAAAAAAAAGGTTTGAAACTTCTAATCATAAAAAACAACACATCTTGAAATAGTAATATGCACAAGTACCCAAAGATTTTATTATGTCAGGTTCACACAGCAAGACAATTACAATGATTTTTGACTCAATTTTCTCCATCTGAAAATCTTAGGGATGTCCCGATAATGATGATGGGACTAAAGATAATCTGATGAGATATTCAGGCTGTTTGTGGTGTTTTCAGAGTGATCCTGTTGGGTCAGAAGGATGTCAGGACGGCTCTGATCTCTAACCAGAGATATTCAACGTGTTAGATTGTCTTGGCCCGATGTCCCAATGTGTGTAGTGAGAACAAACAAGTCTGCAGCTTGTTGAATTTAACATGTAGCCAATCAGAAAGCGAGGTGGCAGAAACATGGAGGAAAGTCCAAAATACAGAAGATGAAACAACTGCCCTTGTGCACCAGAAAGTCCACTGGACATCAGAGACATCTTTTAGTTTTGTTTTTTCTGGTAAAAATAATCCAAACTATCACCACTGCTTCTTCCTTGTCTGCCATGTTTATTTGAGCTCACGCTTGATTTCAAGAGATTTTGCAACATTTCCTGTCTGACATCTGAATGTTTGAGTGAAATCTGTTGTTCTGTTGTCTCTCGTAGTGTGACTCCACACCACACACTGTAGGACCAAACCTGCTATATCTATTATTTTTTATCGTCAAATGTGGGGGCTCTCAGGTTTTGAAAATCAACTGAAAATTTAAAAACTTGCCGTGTGAACCAGGCACAAGTTGAGCAGCTTTCAGAGAGGAAACCCAGAACATCCTCAGCTCAACTAATAATAGCTATTTGAAAACGCCAATAAATCTACATAGGTATACTTCATCTAATTTTATTTATTAACTTTTATTTAATCAGACAAATGCCACTGAGATCACAGATCTCTCTTACAAGGGAGGCCTGAAGGTAATCGAACATGAATGTTTTTGATCTGTGGGAAGAAACTGAAGCACCTGGAGAAAACTCACACAAACACGAGGAGAACATGAAAACTCCACACAACCCCTGGTCTGAGCTGGGAATCAAACCTAGGACCTGAGGCATCAGTGCTAACCACCGATCCATCAAGCTGCCAATAATCTGACTTGTAATTTCAAAGTCGCATTTGCACTCAAGTCCACAGTACCTGCAGCTGCTTATTGACACGCGAAGGGAAGACCAGTCCAGGGCAGTCACAGAGTTTAACTGTCGGGGTGAGGTAGTAGGTCTGGAAGTATTTGGTGTGGCCTGGAGTCCGAGACACACTCACAACCTTCCTCCCAACTAAACTGTTGATAATGGATGATTTACCAACATTTGGAAAACCTGAAACAAAGAATCCGTATGTAGTTTTATCTCTGTCATGTCAGTATTTTGCCAAAAATGTATCTTCTGAAATTAATGCGTTTTATATTTTAGCTGTTTTCTGCTAAAACTCACCAATGCAGCCCAACGTAAGAACCCCATCTTTGTAGAGCTCCTGTGTTGGGTTACTCATCTCCAGAGCGCTATCACTTTGATGTTCCACCAGCACAGATTCAGCCCCTTCATCCGACTGCTCATCACCAAGTCGTGCTGCAGCAGCATCTCTCTGAATCTTCTGCTCCCAGCTGAAGAGGTCCACTGAGACACAAAAAGACAAAAAGTAACAAATATGTGTAAGAAATCTGGAATTAAATGAAAGGTCATTAATCAGTAAATGCTCATGTTAGGCTAATAAACATGAGAAGTGCATGAACTTGTTCTCTCACCTCTCCCTGTTGTGATCTCCTGACAGGCTTTAAAGATTTCAATAAGACCTCCAGCGTGACTCCAGTCAGCCTTCCTCCTCATCCTCCTCTTCTGGAGCACTACCACAAAGACAAAATACAAAAAAATTAATAAAACAGGATGAACACGTCGCTATGTTGAAATCACTTGTGACATTTAGTCCTCCATTAGTTTTCAGCTAACTCCTGCCTGAGCTCACCTGTGTTGTAGGACTGTCCAGGATGGGAGGTGAAACAAACTATCTGCAGGTGAGGGAACTGGGAGGTCAGGTAGTGTTTCCAGGCTATCACCAGTGGAGGAGGACTCAGGTCAACTTTGTTCAACACCAGGATTACTTGCTTGTGTAGCTCTCCAGTGATGTAGTGGTACAGATCTGGAGGGAACTGCAGCACCTAGGTGGTTGTAAGAAACACAAACTTTATCACTAGGTCATGTCAATATTATTAGGAACAAGTTGGGCTTTTTTTATTAAGTGTGTCACAGCGAAGAAATGGGGTTTATTATTACAGTGGGTTTAAAGTTTGACAAACACACTAAACCAGGAATGGGCAACTGGTAGGGTTGGGCAAAATCGTATAGTTTGCAATTAATCGTCAGAAAAGCATTTATCGATTATTTTTTGGCACTTGACGATTAATATGATTACTGCCACCAGGCAAACTGACTGGAAATTTCCCCGGTCACTCTGCTCGGTGCTCCTCTCCCCTTCAAATATAACCAACATTTTTTTTTAAGGTTCTATAATTTTTTTTTATCATAACTCCGGTTTTACTTGGCCTATTAACACAATTTAAAAATTGATGTATAGCCTTAAGTCTGTACTTTTTACACAATTTGGAACAGATTTTTAGGAAATAGCAAATCTTTACCACTAGTGATTTAAATTGATCATGTAACTAGAATATGAGGGCATCCAGGGACTCCAGGGATTAATTGCCATATTAATCGTTATCAGCTAAATACCACAATTAATCGTGATTAATTTTTTTGCCAATATCGCCCAACCATAGCAACTGGTGGCCCGCAGGCTGTATGAAAGTGTCTCGGTGGCACTGAATTTGTTGTAATGATATTTGCCACTAGATGGGGCCTCCAACACACACGCCACCTCACGCACATGTCCTCCCTACCAGTGAGAAAGGGACGTTTAACATGGATAAGAACATTTTACACGAGACCAGTCTCTAGAAAAGCTAGTGATTTTTCAATGTTTACTGGGGTGAATAAACAAACAAAAAAATAAAAATCAGCCATGAAACCGTTGCAGTAATGTGCCGGTCACACTCATGATGCATGATCTGCATAATCGCAATTACATCTGAACCTAGTTCCTTCAGACCTAGAATGGTTTTTAGTTTTGCTCCTTCATGCTGCAAAGGGTGAGTAACACAAAAACACTCTGCTGTCTGTAATTTGTTGCAATTGCTGTTAGTTTAGAGAATCTTTTGCTGTTGTTGCCTGTGTGTGCATGTGCGCTTTCACACCTCTGTGGGGGTTGTTACCAAAAACTTCCATTCTGAGACCTGGTCTCAAAAGGTGCCAGTGTCAGAGACTCAGATCTCTGGTTACATTTAAACTAACGACTGAATCACAACAAAAAGGTTGAGGTTTCACTGAAAACCAGTTCCGCATAAACAAGGCCCAAGAACGGAGGAAAGATAAAACTGGACAGATAAAATCTCATGTTTCAGGTGAAATTGAAGGTAGACTATCTGTTCAAACAATTTCAAGGCAAACCTATGTGTTTAGTTTGCTTAGAGACATCTGCCATGAAGATTTTTTTTATTACCGTGTCCTGTCCCACAATGTGAAACTCAGAAATGATGTCTGAGTGTCCAAATGAAGCCCAACAGTTTTACTTTCACAAGCATAATGGCATTTCACCATGATGCTCCACTTGATATATATTTAAACCTTTATTATGAATTCTATTGGGATTATTTTGTTATTAGGACACGGAGATGGAAAAAGTAAACAAAGAAGAGAAAAGGGAGAAAAGTGAAGAAAGAGATTGAAAGGGAAACAAAACGAGATGAGAGATGCATTAAGAAAACACAAGACAACACATACATTTGTAGTCTGCCTCTACACCTACAATGCCATGAAGACTTTTAACAGAAGTTGCCACTGTTACTTACTGATTTTAATACATACACATTTTTACGGTTTATAAAGATTGTTTGAAATGATGAAATTGTGGACCAC
>JARVJO010000305.1:9102938-9135906 GCA_031762555.1 Cynodonichthys magdalenae
AATATTGATGTTTTGTTGACGTACATTTACCCGCTTCAAGTTGGTCCCGAATCACGGTTGAATAACGCATTTTCTTTCACCACTATAACACGTTGCACAAAGCTAAATATAAAAATTATAATGAAATCCCAACGGCTGCTATCGTAGCTGACCTCAAATAGTCATAAACAAAAGCAACTTTTTACCAGAACCACAACCAGGCAGGAGTCTATGGCTACATTCACAACGCAGGTCTTAATACTCAATTCAGATTTTTTACTCGGATGTTCACGTTATATTTTAAATGCCACCCTTCATCAGACTCCTTTGTGAACTCTCCACAGCACTGAAGTGACTGAAAGCTTACACTGAAGAAAGAGAAATCAGAGTAAGTATTTATTTTTTGGCCACTTTAAACATTTTGTATTCATATTTATTAAACAAGAGAACAACTGTTATGCATGCATTTGAGCATGAAATACAGTATGTAGTTACTGTATACTATATATTGGTTTAATAAACATATATACACACATTTTTAAAATGGGAGTTTTATTGCATTTGGTTAAGTGTGCAGCTCTTTGTAGTCCTATGGTAGTGTCAACAAAAAATTGTGGCCCCTTCCATCATTTAAGTTGCACATCCCTGCACTAATCACTGCACTACTGCTAATTATTTCTGCTCATTTCATAACCAAAATGTACAACACAGAATAAACAGAGGCACTGCTGATATCAAATAAAACCAAAATACACAGCTGCATATTGGGATGATCTTATCTATTCTTAATAAAAAGAGCCAACTAATAAAAAAGAACCCAATCTACCAGTAAGCCAAGTCTTTGTGAAATTCAATTTGACTCCTAGAAAAGCTCAGATTAAAATCACAGCATTTGTTTGAGATTGAAGCACAGAGTGCCTCAAACCATCAGTCTGTTCTGTTCTGATGTTCTTTACAGAGAAATGTGGAGGTTTTTATGATGTTTTGCACAAACACTTATTATTAGCATTAATAATTAAAGTTATAGTTAAAATTAAAGTTATAGTTAATTAGTAAAAATAAAAATTACACTATAGCTTATAAAAAAGTCTTGCCTTTTGTTTGAAGACAAACTTTAAAAAAAAATGTGTTTTTAAATTCAAGTGGTGTTTGTTCTCTGTTTTCTAAAAGGATAAACATCTGAAAAAGTGCCAGGTAAATAAAGCAAACTATATCACCGTTGGTATCAAATTATTCTTGATTGTGTCTCCACCTACTGGTCTGATTCAGTATGACGTCCACCTACCGGGTGTCTGAGGTCAACAATGAGAAGGATGACGTCTGACATCTCCAGAACTCTCCACAGTTGTCTCCAGGTCTAAAATAAAGAAAGATAAAATGCAGAAAAAATAGATAATGTAAAAACTGTGACGGTTCTGACATTACAATTTCTGATTTTGTCAGTAACAAAGTTTAAGAGGGAAGATTTGTTTTAACACAACTACGACCAAAATATCAAAATAATTAGAAAACATAAACAAAGAAGTGAAAACACTATAAGCGGTTTAATACCACCATCTCTTAAACATTCAAAAAATGTACATTACATAATATAATTGCTCTTTTTTTAACTAGAGTGCAACTTTTAACTGCGGTTACTAAAATACCTTTTAGTGCTATAATTAATGATTATATTATACCTATAATATTTTTAGCTACGCCAGTTTTGATATTTTTAAACATTTAAGGAGAGTGAGTGCACACAATGAGTTGAGCATCAGCGCAACAGGCCCTTTTAAAATATAAAATGTTTGTTTAGTTGTAAAGTAAACATGCGACTATTCATCTGTGTTTTTAGTTTCATCAATTGTATCCTTTCTAGAATAGAGAAAACCTGGGTGGGGTGGTGGCTTTTTCATCTCAAGCTCAGATGAGCTTGAGGGTTCTTTGAAGTATCTCAGCTGTTCCTAGGACTGAGCAGACGTTTCTCCAGGTATCTGTTGGAGACACTTCTCCTGTGGGGGGGTGGGGCGTTACTGAGTGCTCCGATGACCGAAGGCACTACAGTTGCCTTCACCTGCCTTGTTCTAGCTCTTCCTCGAGCCCTTGGTATTTCTCCTCTTTCTTGTAAACATATAGATGTACTTACACATATATAAAATTACTCTTGTATTTTGTGGTTTAATTCATTGAATGTATTCGAGACAAATGCAAGTCTCCTGGCAAAAGATCACTTTACAGCTGAACTCATTAATGAGTAACATTACCTCATGCTGTTATCTGATATTAAGAGACTCAACAAAATTCTTGAAATCTGATTTGTTAAAATAAATAAATCCAAGATACCAGACATTTTCTGCCAGTGGAAAATAAGTTATTGCAAATTAAAAAAAAGTACTTCTAAGATGTGTTACATGATATTAAAGGCTTCACCAGGTCAAAATAAAGACAACTGTGCTGTTTGTAAAAACATTTGTAAAGACATTTGTTGAAAACAAAGCTTTTCCACAGGTTTAAAATTGTTGGACACATGATGTGATACAGAACTTTTTAACTCACATCTGTGGATATTTGGATGACGTTTTACTTCACCTGGACTCAAAATCTCAAAACAACAAGTCAAAGAGAAGGAGATGGATCTCAACCAGAGAACATTCAGCAAACCTAACATCCTTAACCGCATCATGCAACAACAGAGGGACCACAGGACCACAAGATTGGACAGTGATATAATTTATATAATGATGGAGGACAACCAAACATGTGTGCCTATATGTAAAAATATAATTAATAGCAGTGAATGTGTGAGATTTCCAGAGGATAATAAAGAAAAACAAAAGCTGTCAAACTTGAGCCCTGACATTTTCATTAAAAAACAACTCTTTATAAGAGAGACACAGAGACCAAGTTACCTCCAGATTGTGCTCAAAGTGGCTGAGGGAGCCAGGTGGGTTTCTGGAGTGCAAGTCTTCCAGGTAGTCTCTATAGGACTTCTCCTCTTTCCTCAGCAGGCTCTCCCGTGTCATATCATAATTCCAAGACGGTCGCCGTGGGAAACCGAGACCTGGAAGCAAATAATCAAAACACAGCATGTTGAGCAGTGATCCACAGCTCTAGTAACAATGTTTCAAGACCACAATAACCTTTCTCTGAAGGGTAGATCTCACTGATGTCGACTTCAAGTTCTTTATCTGAAACCTGCTGCAGCACAGTCTCTCTGGCCAGCTTCTTCCTTCTCTCTACCTCCTCTTTACTCTCTTTCTCAAACTGCAGTCGAAACCTAAAAAAAAATAAACTAAAGTTAAGAATCATCTGAAGTGAGCTCTGTTTGTATTATTTCAAACCTTATTGGTAATCTAAACTGGTAGCAAACAGATGGTAAAAAAACTTCTACACTTAACGCAATAAATTTGCTATTTACAAAAATGTTTTATGTAAAAGGTCATTTTATGCTTTCTGGATTTTTCTCTCAGTGTATATTATAGCATTTAGTTTAGGTACAGGTAAATGAAGTTCACTTCAGCAAGCAAACATGGCACCTCAGCTGTTGTGTTTGCATTTCAGGCTTTTCTTCCACTACTTATCAACTTCACCAAATGTGTAATGAGCTGGTGCCTCACACTTAGGTGATTTTTTTTCTACCAATTAGTTTAACAAGCAGAGCATATTGCTTCTTAAAGAAGCTAAATTAAAAGTGTTTCAAACAATAAAAAGAGGTTTTTGTAGCAGTGTTATTGATGACTGAAGTGTATAGTAGTGGATAGTAGTGATGATGCTGACAACATACCTGCTTGGGTCATATCTGCTTTCTCTGCCGAAGGGCTGCTGATTTATTCTTTTAATTTCGGTGGTCTCACTATCTGAGGTGTCTGAATGGCGATCTCCTCCTCGTTCAACACTAGCATTGCGGCTGCTTGGACCCGAACCTGTATCACCTAACAGAAGTAGTCAGGATGATATTTATACAAACCAGAAAAAGATTCAGTCAGTTTAAGAGAATCCTGAAGATGACACAGTAATAATACAATTAGGTTTTAGATGTTGGTACAATTACATGATGTGAGAATTAAGAATGCAGCACAAACTAGTCTAATTTATCACCATATTTAGTGATCATGAGTCCAAATAAATTCATATTTAGCTGATATCTAGATGCATCAAAAAGGTCATTTATTTAAAATTATTTAGTGAGTTAGTTCAAAATATTTTGTTATTGATTTCAAACAGAGGGAGCACCATATTAATTTAAAATGTCAAGATCTTAGGAGCAAAGGCAGTATTAGGTCTTTTAAATAAAAATTTTCATGATTAAATGATAAAGACACCATGAATTTTCCATCTTAGATTAAGCTACCACAGGCAGTGATTAATTTGTTAACCACAATACCCCTTTTGGACAACAAATAGTAGTAGCACATTATTAAATCATCTCTTACAACCATCCATTTATTGAAAAGTAAGTTCTGGAACAGTTTTTTTCAATCATTTTAAGATGCATGTTCACAGAAACAACACATGTAGAAAGCCAATATCTAAGGAACATACAAGTTTTTTTAGCTACCAGACATCTAGATTACAAAACGAACATTAACCTGCCTTACAGTTTCTGCTAGCTTAATGCAGCTCTTCATTCATACTGTACTAGCAAAGGGAGTTGATGGATTATTTAACGCTTGTAGCAAACGGCTTAACTTGCAAGTTCTGACGGATAAATATATTTGATAAACCATTTGACATAACCACCAGCGTTTTTTGCACAAGTTTAACAGTGTGACGTTCTGTCTATAACACAAACCGCCACTGAACATAAGGCAGGGAAAGCAGTTCGCTACAACATCGAATTTAGCCACCGTGCTAACGTTAGCATGCTAATGACTTAGTTATCACTGTGCTAACCATGCTAACATTGATGGAATAATTTAGTTACCTCTCTTCTTCTCCCGTTTGACTTGTAGTTGCTTCTTCTTCTGTTTGTTGCTAAATGGCTTTTTCCGAGGCATATTGAAAAAAACTACAATAAAGATATCCAAATAGCGATTTGATATTACTACCCAGATCCTCTCACGCTGCTCTCTAAATTAGCGTTATTTACATGGATGAAGTTTCTGGACTCCTACACTTCTTTTAGTGACGCCATGTCCACTGCAGACTGCGGATCTTCGTGGACGAAACCAAATAATTGCACACGCAATCTCCCCAACACCATATTTTTCGTGGCGATTCCCGTATAATTATTTAAATGATACCTTTTAAACAATGATATTCTACACATAATTATTTAATTGATTAAAGCATTTTTGGCCAAAAAATAGTACACCCCCCCTCCATGTACTATAATGGTACACTCCACTTTTGTAAACACCTCACAAATGTGCACATTCCACCAGTCAGACCCAGCTATGGCACCATGTATTATTAACAAGATCTGTATATAATCGCACAGCCCAATAACTGTGGTCTATTGGTTATATTAAATATATAAGGTCTTAAGAAAAAAAAAAACAGAAAAATATTTACAGACACCCAGAATGTATCAGGTAATAAGTTGGCCAGAAATATAGGAAGCCCATCCAAACAGTTATAGAAACACACAAGGAAATTATTTTACCACTAAAATAAAAATATATCTATATATATTTTAGAAGCTTTATTGTATTATAAGCATTAAGAACTGCACAAACCTTAGATGTGTCAATATTTTTGTAAGTAACTCAAACATCATTAATGTGGAAGTATAATAAGAGGACATTTTGATAAGATTATTTTTTTAGACATACAGAAAAAGCAGTACACTTCATTACATATGGTGTGGCTCACACCCCTTGAAGGGTCACATAAAGGGCCACAAACAAGTCTAAATTCATTCTTTGAATTACCACATCTTTTACACATACTTTATAAACTGGTAGTATATAATATCATATACTTGAATGCTTTTTTTCCATCTTTCTCAAAAAAGAAAACAACCATTATATCCCTTTTAAGGTTAAAATATCAAAAGCATGTTAAGTTAAACCACAGTGGAAGTAATAACACTGATGACAAAAGTGGAAGTCTGTACAAAAGTATAAAAAATTACTTTTTACAGGTAACTGCCAATTTTAATCAACAGAGAAACACCGGAGATTGCTATAGTTCAAATTGCATTTGTACGGAAGAGCAGAGGTGGTAACAATAAAAAAGAACTGTCTTTCAGACGCTTCCTATCATAAAACCATCACTGTGATGGACTGAAACGTACATTATTGTAGCCTTTACATGCAGTCTCTACTCAACAACTAAGCAACAAAAAAAGTAAAAAAAAAAAAAACAGATCAAACATGGTAGAAAAAAAAAAAACTTAAAAAAGAACATTTCTTCAGTATACTGAGCAGCATATGATTTGTCCTGCCTGCCTCAAACCATCATTCAGGCACAGTCACGTGATCCAAAGTCTCTCTATGTTCTTAGTATTGCTTTAATTCTTGACTATCCATCCTCCATTTGTCTTGATTTGATTCTAACTTCCCCAGATCACTCCTTCTTTTCATCACCTCTAAGAGTTGAGGTGCTCCACTTGAATTGTGGATGCGGACACAGTGATACACAGGTCTTTATGGGAAGTGATGTCAGCCACGCTGACTGGTTTGTACTCAATGTCGCCGGCAGACACTGTCTTATAATGGTGCAAGTCGAAGTGACAGGGCATGGTTTCTGTTTGTGGGTAGCTGCTCTGGCTCTGGCTCTGTCCCTGCTGGCCTCCTCTTGCCGCTCCGCTCCCAGCTCGGCCGGATCCTCCATCTGCACTCACTACTCGGCTCTGAGCTCCAGCCCGGCCCTGGGCCTGGCTCTGGTGCGGATTTGTTGCCACGACTGCAGGTGCAGTCAACTGGTCTGGGTTGTGTTTCTCCATGTGTTTCACCAGATATGTCTCCTGAGATGAGGGGAGGATAGGTAAAGGGGAAACAGTGGATACATGACTACACGGTGTTAAGTAGCTGCAAGGCGTCTGATGCCAAAGTTGCGTTTCATAGTGTTTCATGTAGAAATGCTCTTCAGAAATGGACATTTGTCTTACTGAGGTATAAGAGCGGCTGCAAAGACCACACGAGTACATCTTGGCGTGTTTCACTGTGTGTGTGGACATGTGCACCTCCAGACTCGCTGCATCTATGTATCCTTTATTGCAGTTGGGGCACTTGTAGGGTTTGTCTTTGTTGTGTTGACGACGGTGGGACTGAGAGAAAACCATTTATGTAATAAAAAAATAAAGTTTAAAAAGTGACACAGTAGGAACATCTATATATTTTTATAAAAATTAAAATAAATCTTTTTCACCTGTAAATTTGAGAGTTGTGTGAAGGATTTCTCACATCCTGGATGGCTGCACCTGTACGGCCGATCTCCTGTGTGAATTCTGAATAAAAAAAAACACACAAACGCACACACACGTGTACAGGCGTAGACTCCTGTGACATTCATGGAGCTCTAACCCGAACGCAGAAAAGAACAGGCAGTGGAGAAACCTAAGACCCATACAGGACTCACCTGCTGTGCTGCTGAAGGTGACTGAGCTGTCTGAAGCACTTGTCACAGTACGCGCAGCTGTACGGTTTCACTCCCGTGTGGATACGAATATGTTGAGCCAAATAACTGGAGTTGGCAAATGATTTCGTACAATGAGGGCACTTGTGAGGCTTTGACTCTGTGTGGCTTCTGATGGAGGCAGAAAAGAAAAAGAAAAATGAAAACAAAATGTTAAACTGAACAAATAAAAAAATGAACAGATTTTATTGGTAAATCCAAAACATTTAGGTATAAAACATACAAGAAAAATAATTAAATTATTAAGAAATGCAAAATTTGCAACATTTATTATTTAAAAATTTATATAATGGTAACATCAGAAAATTGAAGCTTTTAGCTACACTTTTGTTTCTTTTAGCTTTAGATTTTGGCTTCCAACTATATTATTTCTGATGTGATTTTTTAATGAACATGACTTGATTTATAATAGAATTATATGTGTCTATTATATTTATTATAAAGATTAGCAATAATGGTTTAATATCATCTTAAGAAAGCAAGCTTGTTTCCTAAAAGCCTGCATTTTATCTAGAAACAGCCTTTAACAGGTACCAGAGGGCATGGTTCTCCTAGAACTCGTTCAGCCAAACGACAAACTAAAGCGTGGAGGGGTTTGGGCTTTTACTGTGGCGATCCCAACAGACTCTGGAACAACTTGTCTCTCGTGATTCAAAATACAGAGTCTGTATAGTCTTTTAAATCCTGCCTGAAAACTGTTTTTACACTGGCTTTTAATTAAAGTTCGGTTTGAGATTTGTCAGAAGTTTGGAGTTGTGTCTTTTATCTATTTTCTAGCCTTTTTTATTCTATTCATGGTTTTAATGCTATTCTATGTCTTTCCTCCTTTTGAAGCACTTTGGTCAACACTGTTGTTTTTAAATGGGTATTTATAAAGAAATTGATAACTGACTGATTTAAAAAGAATTAGAACATTTTTAAAAGTAGTTGTTTGGTTTTCTTGTGATGTTGAAGATGTTTAATTGTTATGGTTCTTTTGTTTCACCCAGTCTTAAATTTCAGTATTTCTGTTGTTTTGACACTTAAATAAAACAGTCATGAAAAATGTTATTTTTATGAGTTTTCATCTTGAAGTGGTTGTCAGCATGACTGTGTCCTGATTTCTGTTCAAGAAGTACTATTCTTGTTTAATTATGTTATGTATTTTATTCTAAATACGGCTGTTTTGAAGTTTTTTAATATTGTATGTATATTGTGACTGCTGTTTTGTTTTATTTATAGTACTGTTCAGCACTTTGGTTTTGTGGTTGTTAAAAGTTGTTGTAATTAAAGCTGGTATGGTTAACTCAGTATCTTGAGATAATGTCACAAAAATAAATTTCAAGGTATTTCTTTTTCAACTTGAGTACAATTTAGCTCCGGATCAGAAGAGTTTTAGATGCTAAACTCGACCGTCTGTAGTTGAGAGCCGTCGCCACTGAGCAGTTGGTGAATTATAAAATATTAACACTAAAATGTCTCCTCAGTTCACATATTTTGACAAAATGTGTTTTATTTTAGGAAGCAACAGAATGGAAACCCTGCCATTTTGAAAACACACATAAAAAAGTTTTACAACTCAGATCAACATGCGACCAACGTTGGCTGAAAATTCACTTAAAAGCACCAGAAAAAAAACAAACATATGAACATAAAAGCAGAGCATTAAAGCAAATAGTTTTCTATTTCACATCACAGTTCAATGAAGGAAAATAAATTATGTAATGGGTTAGTCATGGGAAAGAATAAGTCAACAAACTGTTTTTAGGTGCAATTAAAAATGTAAATGTGTGTTTCTGAATGAAGCGGTGCAAGAAAATAAAGGCAGGAGATGTAGAGAATAAAGAAATTTAGGATGCAAATAGAATGCAGGGAAGCAAGAAGCACAAACAAGACAAAAAAAACAAGACGGAAAAGATTTTAACTCCATAATGTTTGATTATATAAATTATAAAAAAAAACTCTTCTTTTAATGGGCAGAGCTACAGAATGAAAGGTCTAATCTGAATTCTGATTGTCTGAAAAGGTCACTGGATGGAACATGCAGAGTGTAATATGCATCTGCCCACCACTCAGCTGTCTTCCCCCTGAGGAAGAGGAGGAAGACACGAGTCTGGGCTCCTAAAGTGGACTTGGCATGACAGGTTACGAGGACACGGGCTGATAACAGAGGAAGGAAGAAAGGAAGGTGGGGGGTGGGGGTCTGCAGTACCGTGTGTGCTGCTGTAAGTGACTGAGCTGCCTGAAAGATTTCTGGCAGTAGGAGCAGGTGTAAGGCTTGGCTCCACTGTGGATGCGGATGTGCTGGGCCAGGTAGCTCGAGTTGGCGAATGACTTGGCGCAGTGAGGACACTTGTGAGGTTTGGCCTCTGTGTGCGACTTGGAGTGGATCTGCATGTCAGACTTACTGAAGAAGGTCGCCGCGCACATCCGGCACCTACAGGCGGAGAGACACAGAAATGGGAGGGCGGGATGGAGGAACCAAGAACCAAGAAGAAGGAGACAACATATATAGAAAAAAAAAACATCAGAAGATAGGACGGGGGTGAGATGGGGTAATAAAAGAGGAAAGATAATGGAGTAATGAGTGATAAAAACGTTGGGAAATATAAAGAAAAATGGATTAAAAATGTTCAGCACACCCAGAAAATATAGAAAGATGGAAGAGAGGTAATTTTAGTGAAAAGGAAAAATGTGCAGATCATATAAAAAGTGGAAAAAGATGTTAAGTAAAAAATAAATAAAAAAGGATATCAGAGAACTGACTCCTGTTCAGTTTGCAGAAGCAGAGCGTCTACAAAGCAGCGATGTATTTGTTTTCTCAAATACACAAATTATCCAGCCTCAGCTCTAAAACAGCCACAGCATGCAGAGAGAGAGGGATGTTCACTGTGTGTTTGTGTGTGCTTATTTCTTTTCTAAAAGCTGAACATCTATGCATTCACAGGGAGGATGCACAGCGGCTGAAACCATACCTGTATGTTTTAGTGGGATCTTTTGGGCCGTGGCCGTTATCGTCATTTGACAGCTCGTATGGTTCTCCTGTGTGGTGCTGAAAAGATGTAACCTGTTCAAATGATTAAAAAAAAGAAGCTTATAATCAGTTTATCCGGTCAAACTTCCTTCTGTCCTTCTGTAGTTGTTCTCACCTGTCCACCAGGAGTCAGCTGTGTCAGTATTAGTGTGTCGTTTCCTGGTCTGCCCACAGAAGCGACCCTCGACAGCGCCGCCTTCTTCCTTCCTCGTTTGGAGGGCGTCTGCATCACGACCACATGGGATGCTGCGTCACCTTCTTTTTTGTCTACAACAGGAAGTTAGGTTACGTTTCAAATCATCTGTTCATCTGTCACTATGCTGGTGTAGCTTTCGTTATTTAGGACAAAATCCTAACAGTTTGCTTTGACCAAAATCAAAGCAACTGAACTTTTAATCTGTGGTTTAAGTCGGTTCACTTCCCTTCTGAGGAGCTTTGTCCAAATCAAGACTGGAGAGTGATGTTTGAGGTCTCAAATTGCATGAGATGCTCCATTTATGCAGATCAATCTCACCCTGCCTCCCTCTTTCTGAGGTCTCATTAGGATCTTTGTTTGCCTTGCTCAAATCTGTCCAGTAAAAAAATAATCCTCAACATAACGGTCTGGTGATATTTTGACATTTGGCTAAAAATAAGAATGTAGAAGCAGAAGTAAAGTCTTCTATGAGCATCATTAAAAAATTTAGGACAGATTGTCTTTAGCTTTGTCTCCTATATCTCCCATAATGCATGTTGATTATTCTACCTGCAAAATGACGACATCCCACCACCAGATGAAGCTGCACAGGCCGGTAGCCAAAAGTATCCAGTGAAACTCACAGTGTTAAATCTCCACTTAACTGCATTTACGACAAGTACATCTGCTGCTGCCCAGTTGAACCGGGAAGTGCGAATTTCCCACTTACAAGTCGTAAATTTAAATTCCCAGTCTGTAATTGGGGAGGTTCAGCATTCAAGACGGTGGAGACTCACCACAGCTCAGTGAGTAATACTCTTATTTACTTTATTGGTTTTTCTGTAGAATTTATTTCACATTTAGTCAGTCATACATGTAGTAATTTTCAGTGTTTATAAGAGGACGTATTAAAACAATGTTTCTTTGTATGAAATACCACATAGAATTCAGTTATTGTTTGTTAGCGGTGCCCAATCGAAGCAATAAAATGAAGTTAATTACGACTGGTGTTTTGAGGGCCACCACGATGCACCACAAACCTGTTTAATACTCAAGAGACGAGGCTGCCTGCCTCTGCGACTTATGCAAGGAAGTAGAAAACCACAACAACAACAGTCACACAACATTCTGAAGACACATGGACTCTCATAAATGCAGTTTGCAAACTACTCACAGCCCGATAAGAAACCACCTTAGCTACTCCCTTCAGCTACAGTGTTCCATGATTCACAAACCTGGAGAATGGAGCGCTGACACGATCATGGTTGTCGCTGGAGGACCGGACACAAACGACTGGGAGGAGGTGGGCGAGACCAGCGTTCCCTGAGGAGTCGTAATCACCAAACCAGCTGCGAGAAAAGAAAGAATTCTTTTGATGTAAGCTGTGTCCAATTACATTTTAAAGATTTATTATTAAATGCATATTTCATATTGTACGCTGAGCCTGGAAGTGTTAATACAGAATAACAAGAAGAGTCTGCTGGCATCACAAGGCTTCTGAATGCTTTTTGAGAAAAGCCCCGTTGGTACATCATGAACTGAGACATGCAGGTGTTCACTTTACCTTCAAGCTGTCCTGTTAGCAACATTTGCTCTTGTCGATTAAATCATTTAACGCCCTGCTGTTATGAGCCGGGGGTAAACTTTGCTGCTGTTCTGAAACCATAATCGGCTGTTATGTCTGCAAAAACTGAGAAAGACGCCCCCTGAAGGCTTCTCCGAGCAGAAACAGGCCTACCTGCTGTCATGATGCCCGTGGAGGAGACAGGCAACACCGTGATGTTCTGGGTGCTGTGAGGAGTGTGGAGGTGCGCCGCACCACCAGCCAGACTGCCTCCATCTGTCTTCGCCCCAGGAGTCGGGATGGTGAGGAGAGTTGTTTGGTAGTGGGGAGCCGAGGAAGGAGGGAACGAAGCATTCTTCTCCTGCTGCTCTTTCACTTTGTTCAGGAACATGGCATTCTCAATCTGCTGGGGACAGGAGATAATTTCATCCCGTATTAGATCTGTGTGATCTGCTGTGAGTAATGTTGTGGACCTTTTAAACAATCACAGCTTATGATGGTTAAATAATCCAACCCTACCTGTCCAGGCACACCTGGGACTGGAGACCAGAAATACGAGGAATTAAAATGAGTGTCTTCCATTATTTCTGCGAAGACACAAGAACAGGAATGGTGTGATGCTTACAGAGTTGCTAAATCAGATGAAAAGAAGCAATGTAGCCAAAACTTGAAATGATCTGAAACCTTCCAAGAAACCATATTAAAGAAGTGAAGATCAGAGACATGTGCTGGGGATGGGATTGGGATCTCTGAAGTTGGGATGGAAGTCAAACATGTTATGTCAACGCTTCACTTGATTCAGTTCATGTTATTTATTTTACAGCTTCCACACTAATTCAAATATTTCCCCCTCTGTCTGCTGGCTGTGATAAGTGAAAGCCTCCAGCCTGATGTGGATTATTAGCACAGCAGAATATAAAACAGGAAACTAATCCTTTACAGCCTTTGTAGTTTTCAGTTGCTGGTAGAAGTTTAAGAAGGAAATCAGCTTTCTCCTTTTTCCATTTTAGATGTTTTATTTCCCTACCCCCCACAAATTTGGCTTCTTTTTAAAATAAATGTAATAAACAAAAAAACAAAAACATGCACCTCAAACATTCCTGAAAATTTGTTAACTTAGAAAATAACCACAACAGAGTGAAAAAGAGCGCGATGCAATCTGCTAGGATTTCAGATAATAAAGTAAAGAGTGCACATCATGTTCATCTATTCAGTTTTTGTCCTGTTGTGTTGAGACAAGAACACAAAAGTAAAGGTCCTGTCACACTACAACCTATATGACTAATTTGTTCATAACATTTTCACAAGTTGGCACAAGTTGCCAACATCAGGGACCTTTATGAAACAATTTATCCCATCACATTTTTACACATTAGTTTGGTAAAATATTTTAATTTTTAGTCTTAAAATTTATTTTGATGTTTATTGCACCGTAGGTCTGAGAGTAACATGATTTCAATCTTGTGTTTTTCCAGTGCTTATTGCAGATTTGACAACAAAATTTGACTTGATTAGGTTTGATTTTGTTTTATTTCGTGTGTCAGATGTTGCTGATTGCAAATCTCCTGATTTCACTTTACTGTGTACATTGACAATAAAGACATTTTAGTTTATAATTAGGGATGCACGATATATCTGCATTAATATCGGGCCGATATTTGTCATTTTTTAGAATATCGGTATTGGTCTGATATGTAAAACTGGGCCGATATTAACATCAGATATTGATTTCCCACTTTTTAGCTTTGTGTTTCTGTTTTGGGAGGTGAAATGGTTGGTTGAGCGGCATCTGTTTGATCATGATAGTGATATTGATGCTGCGTAGCCAGGAATAACTAAAGTAGGGAGCCAGGTCTGGTTGTTTACTTACAATATCAAAAAAGACCCAAGTGTGTTTGTGCGTGTATGTATAATATAATTTGTGTGTTTGTGTAATATCGGTAAAATATCGGTTATCGGCCATAACAACAATAATTATATTGGATATCGATATCGGCTGAAATTTTCATATCGGTGCATCCCTAGTTATAATTGTATTCATATTAATGAAGCTGAAGCATAATAGCCAAGGTTTACTAAAGAGCAACATTGTTCAATAGCATCAAAACCTGATGAATAATTTAGTAATAAATCCATGTGTAGCTTTTTGCAGTAGAATCAAAAGTGAGAAATGTGAGAGTTTCTAACTGATTGAGGGTCTGCTATATTTTTATTGTAAAGATAATCAACATAAATAAGTTTTCTTACTCAACTGGCTCTGTCAACATCTCAGATGTGTATATTTTCTATAAAATGTTTTGCACAGTGATCATTGCTTTTAAAGCAACACAATTTGTCACAGAACAGAAACAGTTTTTATTAAAAGATAGTTATTGTAAAGTATAAAACCTAATTTTAAAAATATATCTGAACTTTATCAAATGATGAAATTTGAAATTATTTACTCCCGTAGTTTCCCAAATACACTGACTATAACTCTAAACAAAGGTCCACATTCAATGCAAACAAAGCACTCAGAAAATTCAACAAGTTTCCTGTAAATCAAACATCTGACAGAATGATGCTGAAAATACAAGGATTGATCAGTTTGTACTAACCATTTCATAAATACATCTTTTAGCCACTGATTGTAATCTTTGTGACCCCCTCCCCCCCGAAATACAGTTTTAACATATTTATACAAAATTTTAAAGAGATATAAAGACTGGTTTTGTGCATGTATGAAAGAGTATTTGTTTATAAAATGTTGAAATAAGGCAGGTCATTCTGCTCATAAAAATTATAAATGAAACTTGCCTTTGACAAAAATTTCAAATATTCAGGTTTCTGCCTGTCTTCTTAATTAAGTTTATACTAGAGTTGTAATAATCAGAGTTTTATATGTAATATTTATATAAAAATGAATTGTGTTGCCCTATTTCAAGCTTTGAGTACATTTTGTGATTCTGAACAGATTTTACAGGTGCAGATATGATGATCTGTTTAGATTATAAAAGCTGCAGATCCCAGGTAAAGGTAAACAAATTAAGTCTTACCTATTTCATTCACTTCAGCTGTTTCTGTAGGTAAAACCAACACGTGGCAGTATCCACTCACAAATTTAGCTTACAAGTTTTTAATTTAAGGAAACATCAAAATCAGATTAACTGTGTGTAGATTTTGTTTCTTTTTTTTACGATTTGTGACTTTGCAATAAATATCTTTATTAGATAAAATCACTGCAGTATTTTAAAACTGAAGCAGCATGTAGTTTAGTCTAATTTAACTTAACACGTTTTGTTTTCTTCTAGTGACATAAGCAAAGCCTTCTGAAAACAAACTTGCAGAAATTGGGTGTTGTAAGTTTTCAGCTTTGATCCACAAAATAATAGCAGCAGTGTGCCCCCATTTAGTTTTGCTGTTATCAGATCAAATAAATAAGAACACTAATATTCATAATGATAATTTCATCCATATTTAAGTGCACTAACCTCACTGTTTTGTAACAACTAAGATAAAAAATATTGCTAGTAGTCATTTTTAAATGTTGTCTGTTTTGAAAATTCTTTCAAGACCCCACTTTAATGTTTCAGGACCCACAATGGGGGCTTGACCCCAGTTTTGGGAATCACTGTGAAGCAGCCCTGTAACAACTTACGGGAGATATATATATAAAAATTATGAACGTATAACAATCATTAAAAACTGATTTGTTCTTACAGTATAATAAACATATACAACAGCTCTGCAGGGTATCTACTGTAAAGATTATGTATGTTTTCATAAGTCACAAATTTACTAGTTACCTTTAATTGTCTATAAAACGTTGAATAGATACTAAAAGTGTTAGATCAGATCTACTCTAACGAGGGCCTCAGATGATATAAAATGAACACATTAATTTTTATAAATTGCTGTTTATATATATATATTTTATGTTATGTTTAAAATATGTGTTAGCTCAACAGCAGGACTCCATGTTGTAGTTAAATCAGGCCTGCAGTGGTGATTAACCAGACTGTGTGAGGCTCTGCTGCCCTCCTGCCTGCCTGACAGGAAAAAAATATATAACAAGGGAAGAAAAAAAAACCTATGAAAAAAAACTGAAGCGAGAGAAAAAAAAAAAAAAAAAAACGCCAACAGACCATCCTCAGAACAGACTTCCGGCTGCGGAGACGGTTGGTGAGGAGGCAGCTGAGTCGAACATTAAATTACGGGCGACAGCGTGGAGAAGTGTCGTGTTTACCGGTACCGACGATTCCGTCGTCTTCTCAAGAACTCCAAACGGCCAGAACAATCTGGATCCGGGGTCCAACTCTATAAAAATTCCTTTAAATCCGTGAAGTCCGCCCCCCCCTCCTATCGCTTACTCTTTTTTTTATTTTTTTCCCCTTCGCTTAGCCAGTAGCCGTTTCTGAGCTTCACTTCCTCCCGATAAGGTCGTCAGACAAAAGGAGTGAACGGTGACATCACTTCCGGTATCAGAATAATTTAAAAATCCCCCAAAATCTTCCTAAAAATGATTTTAGGGATATTCAGATTTTGCCCCATTACGAACTGAATACAACCATTTTACTTTCACATTCGAATTTTATTTTGTGAAAAAAACTTGATGCCTTCACGTTTCGTCGGAAATGTTGGCAACGTGAACAATCTAAACCAAATAAACGTGCTGATTAATAAAAATGTGTGTGAAATGTTTCTCTGATTAGTGGCTGAGGCGTCAAAGACAAAAGAATGAAAACGTTAAAACAAAAAATACAGGTTAAAATGATCAGAAATCTAGTTTAAAGCCAGGACGAGAACAAAAGCCAAGAAGAAAAGACATAACACTAGCTATAGGCAGAACACTAGCTAAAATCTAAAAACAGTAGAGCACTAACTAAAACCTAAAACAAATGAGCACTAGCTAAAAAAAGTAGATGAAGCTATTAACTATTACTAGCATTAGCATTAATTGAAACATGATGAAATTAGTAACATAGTAGCTAAAAGCCAAACACCAGCTAAACTCTGAAAACAGCAGCTCAAAATCCTAAAAACAACTAAACACTAGCTAAAAACATTCTAAAAGTAGCTAAATTGTGTAAATAAGTGTGCAGAATGAAATATTAAAGTAGAAAAAATGTGTATGAAAGTAACAAACGAAAATAATAATAAATATAAAAGAAAACGCTAAAAGAAGCAAATTGGTAGCCTAAAGCTAAAAAGAAGGCTGTCTACAGTTAGGATACGTGAGAAAATTGTAGCATGTAGGTTGAAGCAGATTTAAGAATACATTATGTTTGGAAAAAAACTGAATATTCTGAAAGTAGGATATAAAAGTTTCCAAACAAAACAAAAAATTATAGCACACTGTTCCTTATCGAGCTGATCGATTTGATATAAAATAGCACCAATGTTACAGTGCCAGGACGCCAACAATAATGTTTTGATGTAAATTCTCCTTTTTTAGTTTGTACATTTATAAAGTATGAGCCAAAAGGGTGTCATTGAAGGCAACATAAACCATCTTCGTCCTCAGACTAACATTTTATTTTATTTTTAAGCTTGTATTATGTTAAACTTAATCAAACTCTGAAATTTAAAATTTTAACGTTGTATTCTTTCACTGCAGTACCTGAACCACCCACAGGGTGTCGCTGTAATAACAGCAAACACTCCTTTCAGTTCGTCAACATCCGGCGACACGTCTTTAAAACACACCGCTAATCCGCCCGCTGCATCTTCACTAATTTAAGAGTTAGAGGGTCGATATTAACCAGAGATGTTGTTCATATGAGGTTTTTATGAAAACTCGGTTTTGTTTTGTCTTTTGTTTTATTTTAATGAGACCTGCGGGGGTTTTAGACAGCGGCACAGTTTCAAATGGGGGAGGTGAGGAAGCTGCAGAAGAAACTGAGACAGATTGAAAATCTGGAAATAAAAATCAGTCTCAGCCCAGAGGAGAAATTCAAGGTACAGAAACACATCATCTGCCTTTTCATATTCCTGTAACCTGCGTTTGTGACTTTGGCAAATCCCCAAATAAATTTCCCTAAAGAAGAAACAAAGATTTAAGATAACAAAACAAATTCCATAATAAAAAAAGGGCACAGATCTACTTTACACTTTCCTTTCCAGTTTCTTACAAAGCTGATTTGTCACTTTATAAAGATGATGGCTTAAAAACTGCTGCAAAAGAAATGCAAATGAATTCTTGTTCTATTTGAAAAAAGTGTGTTGGCTTCATAAAGGCAGTGATTAACATGAATAAATAATGGAGCGATGAATAATTCGACAGCTTCTGCTCTGGGATCTGAGCAGATCAGATCATCTACACTGAGCTCAGCGCATCAGGACAAAAATAATTAGTAAGTTTAGGAAAATACTTTTTTTTTCTCGTTAAAGGTCACTAGATGGATGCTGTAGAAAATGATGGCTGTGCCCTACAACACTGATTTGTCTCAGCTGAACTCCTGCGACGTTTAATTGGGGAAGAAGATGATAAATACATGTGTGGTGAAAGTTACTGATACGAATCACAGAGAATTTTTAGGTCACATCAAGTTTTCTCAAATATTCTGTAAACCAACACATGCAGCCAACCAAAACACAGCAATGATATGTAAATAACTTCATTCAAAAGGAATTACTGGGTGATTTACACCCACTGAGAGAAGATAATAGGGATTTTTCCAGACAAATATACAGTTATACCACCTTAAATGAAGGAAAATAGAAAAAAAATAATGATTTAATGGAAAGTTCATTCATTGATTGATATCAGTTGAAACTTCCCTTTGAGACATTTCAATCAAAAAAGAACAGCATCATAATTATGACTAATTAAAATAAACAGGATTGAACTAATAACTGCCAATTAAGAAGAAAAGAAAAACTATTTGAAGTAGACTTTTAGGATTTTGGAAGATAAGAGGATGTTTTGCTTGATATTCCTTTTAGCTCTTAGGGTGCGAGAATTGTGACAAAAACCTGTGCAGATTTAAACTACTTTCATTAAAATAATCACAATGAGGGTAGAAGTTCAATTTTTTGTCTCTATGAAATAAAAAGGAAGACGTAGCGGACACAGTTTTGCAACATTTTTTTTAAGGATTTAAGTAAATATCTATGTTTTGTTTTTATCAAAATCCAACATGGCCACTTAGCTGAGTTATTTTAGTTTCATGGTGAGACACTTGACTTTGCTCTTCTCTCTTCTCTGCATAATGGAGTACATTATTACCTGTTTTTTTTTTCTATGAAGTTAAGTAAAGCTTTTAATTCTCAATTTACAACAAAATGAAAACCACTTGTAACATTTTTCTTTAGTCTGGAATGTGATGTACTTACAAATTCAATTTTTTACATATTTTGAAATCTTTGAAGCACAAAAATGCAAAAGAAACAAATGTTATTTATTTATTGCACTGCAAAAACTGTCTGTCTAACCAAGTCTTTCAGTCTTCTATCCAGCCAAAAGTTCTTTTTGATCTTGTTTTCAGACTAATATACTAAGCAAGAGCAGAATATGTTTGATTATTGATTTATTTAGGCAGGTAATGTCATTGAGACATGTAGTCTCATTTACAATAGAGACCTGTAATTTATACAATATCAATTACACAAAGATCATGAACATCAAGTTACAAATTGGGGAAAGCAGAGTTAAGCACAACATTTAAAAGCATAGATTAAAACATGGATTAAAAGCATGAGTTAGATTCAAATTGTGTTATTTCCATTTACCTTGTTAGCCTGGAAATGTCCCTCATTTCAAAAAGTCTAACCAAGTACAATTGTCTTACTGCTCTGGAAGATTATTTCACTTATTTTGAAAAGATTCAGACTCAAATGTGGAGTCTTATAGTTTGTAGTGAATTCAGATGCCCAGCTTAGAAAAAGTAAAACATCCGTTAAAATATTAGTCATGCAGACACATAGATTAATCTGCTCTGAAAAATGCAATTCCCACAATGAAAGTCAGTCAAATTTCCAGTTTCTTGTGCTGTAAATGTGTCATATCTTGTTAAAAATGAAAAATCTGTAGTGTACAATCACACACACACAAAAAATAAGGGTATTGGTACCATCAAACCCACAAAAGATGTATAATTGTTTTCTGCAGAGCTGCCGATGGCTCATAAACTGTGTGACAAACTCTGTAAAGTTGATGGAGTGCTCCTTTAACAGAGAAAACAAACACTTGAGCTACACTTGACATCCAACTTAGTCAGTCATGCATATTTCAAAGCTCTCAATCAGACAGAAGTAGGGGCTGTGCTGTGAGCTGCAGCCTAATAAGTGGAGACGGGCCGAGTGATCTGCTTGTGCATGTAAACAAGATAAAAACAACTTGTGGATTTAGCAGCTTGCATTACAACCAATCTCTCCACTTCTTCCCTGTCAGATCTCCAGGAAGGCGGAGCTGCGCTCCAGATTGGCTGAGCTTCAGCTGCAGCTTTCTGGCCCGCAGCAAACTCTTGGGATTGTGGGAGACGGAAATAAGGAGAAGATGAAAAGACAAGTGTAAGAACGTGAGGGAGAGGTGGAAGGGCCGTATGGATAGAAGCATCGTTTTTCAAAAGCAACAACATTCACTTTGAAGCCTTTGATCTTTTTTGTGTCTGTCCAAAAACACATCAGGTCAAATACTCTGGCGCTTTTAGAAAAGGGAACTTCCTTCTGTTTGTGTCACATAAACATTGATCAGTGATGTGGTTCCCTCAGCCTGTGTGGACATAACACTGAATAATACACTTAATTCTGTCCAACACATAATCTACTGTTTGTTCTGTTTGTATGGGACTTAAAGATCTTTCACACGTGTTTTTTGGTGGTTGTCACAGAATGCTGTGTGCATTCTACATCTCGATTATTCATTCATCTCCTGCTTTCTGCACTGGCACAGGGAGGATGCCCTCGAGGCCCTTCCATCACAAACGCCTCCAGCCTCCAAGATCCTTAAGGGAGAAACGGAGTCCAGAGCTCAAGCAGCGCCGGCTGCCAGGCAGAGGGCGGCAGGAGGGGATGCAGCAGAACCGGGCAGGCTGCAGGATGGGCCAGAGCCGGCCAAGGTGTCACATCAGAGTGGAGATGAGTCAGGAGGCTGTCCAGACTTCGACACAGAGCAGCTACTGCGACAGGAAGGTGGGCTAATCAGCAAAAAAGTGACACCGCTGCACTTTTTTTCTGGCTGTTAAAAGTGCAAAACTGTGCCCTAATTTTTGATTACCATCTAAAACCGGATTACAGATGTATGCCCCAAGGAGTACTAACAAGCTCACGTGGCTGCCGGGATTAAAACCAACAGGCTGCACTCGCTTCCCTGAAGGCAGGGCCCACATTTTGCATCCATGGAGCTCATTTAGCCCCACGCTTTACTAATCCATATGGAAGAACCGTGCACTGTAGCCGGGATGCCGATGAGTCAACAATGCTAATTGCACGAATCATTTTCTTTACAGAAGCTGAGTTTACATCCCTCAAAGCGTCTTGGGAGAAGGCGAGATTTCGCTTGAGGCTGCTGGAGGGCCACAACGACATCATCACCAGTGTCGTTGCTGTTGACAACCTGGTTGTTTCTGGAAGGTAAAGCAGCACATAATTTGCATAATGGATGTGCAACATGAACATTCCACCTAATTTATTGCTTAATAAGCGTTCGCTCTTTCCCCGCTGCCTGACATGCTCGTCCTCATCACGCTGCTTCAAATCCCTTCTGTTTTACGTTAAACTAAATGAACTTCCAACGTTCTGCCTCTGTGCTTTTCTGTCTCCCCTTCGTCGCTCCTCCCATCTTAAGCCGCGACACAACGGTGAAGGTGTGGCACGTTCCCACGGCAACGGAGCAGAAGAACCTGGGGGGTCACACCGGCGGAGTCACCTGTCTGTCTGCGCCTCCCCTCGAGCACTGCAGGAGGCTGGGTGAGTGCACGCCGCTGCACTTGTGGGCCGGCTGCGGCTGAGTGATGTCTGTGTCCCGCGGCCTGGTAATTATAGGAGCAGTTCATCAGATCAACTCCAGTGAGAAATATCCTCAATAGACACTTGAGAGAGTTCACTGTCTGAGGGAAGCAGTCCTCCATCATTTGACTCCAGCTCTCCTCATAAACCGCCTTCCCACCTGCTTCCCCAACTTAACTAATCAAAGGTGGAAGTGCAGTGGATTAACAGCAGCAGTCACTCCAAAGTAACTTCTCCCAAGGTTCATATGGGACGGGTGCTTGAAATCCTTGGAACATGCTTGAATTTTAACAAAGTGTTTTCAAGGTTTGGAAAACGCTTGATTTGTTTTGAGCTTTTTCTGCCCACATGTCCATTTCATATTAATACTAGAACTCGCAGAATTTTATTCAGTAGAGTATTTCAGGTTGTTTATTGGCTCATTTGACACAGAGAACTCTGTTGTTTGTGCCATGGTTATGAAGCTAAAAGGAGAAAGGTGCACAGAGATACAGACTGCTTCAAAGTTTAGTGCTGGAAAGGTTTGAAAATTTACCTTAAAGCTTGAGAAGTGCTTGAATTTCACTGTGGGAAAAGTGTACAAACCTCATGTTTACAATCCTGTTTTCTCTGTTCTTATTATTTTTGCACCATCACTTATTTGCATAAGTCTGTTTTTCCTTCTCGTCTTTTGCTTTTTATTCACGTTTGTCCGTGTTTTGCCCCTCTCACCAGCCCGGTCCCTGTTCTTATCAGATAAAGAGCGGTTCATTTTGAGCGGCTCTGCTGACTGCCATGTGAAAATCTGGGCCCTGAGCGTTGGTACGATTCCCACACAGAGATACTACAACCTGAAGAAATAATGATGTTCTGCATCTTTTCAATTACTCTGCTGCTTCCTTCTCTCAGGGCAGTGCGTTAAGTCCATCTACACGTTCAACGCTGTGACTGCGCTCTGCTTTGTGCCGGAGGGGGACGGCTACATCATTACAGGATCAGGTGGGTTTCTTTGAGCAGACCGTAAAGTTAATCAGATTTGTATCTTGTATCTATTTTTTGACATCTACATACCTGGACATAATTGTTGATAAACCCCACAATGGTCACTGAAACAGAAAAAAGTAAAAATAAATAAAAATTACCCACTGAAAATCAGACATTGCTTTTATTTTTATTTTATTATCAACAGGATAATAAAAAAAAAACAAATGAATGAAACGGGCCAAGACAAATATGATGGTACCTGTAGCTTAATATTTATTGCCAACCTTTTGAGGCAATCACTGCAATCAAATGATTTCTGTGTTTGTCAGTGAGACTTCTGCACCTGTCCACAGGCATCTTGTCCCTGTTGTTTTTTTTAGTGACGAATAATTTAATTATATATTAATTTATTATTACTTTTGACAGTTTAAAGTTATTTCAGTGACCATTGTGGGATTTTCAGTTCGTGTGTGTGTGTACTGTGCCACTCTAGTTCATGTTTCTGACTAATGTCTGCACTGAGTCCGACACTGGAATCATCTGCCAGTGAATTAGCGTAGCATGTTGCTATCAAGCTGAAGGCTCAGGTGTGTCAGCCGTGACCAACAGTAATAACTGCCAGTCGGCTGTCGCCCCATGTTAACCTCGCACTCTGTCACCCTGCAGATGGAGGGAAGGTTCAAGCCTGGAGCTGGCTCACTTTCCAAAACTGCCAGTCAGTCAACGCTCATCAGGAAGCAGTCACCTCCATCCAGGTGGGTGGGTCATCCCCCTTCTGACCACAAACACGCTCTCCGGACTAATGGTGCAAAAAGCTGTTTTAGTTTTCTGTCTATTTTTAAAGCCTGACACAAAAAATATGCTTCAGAAGCTGCCTTTAATATATTTATAACTCTTAATTAGCAAAAATCAAACAGGCACATTTCTACACTTTCTTCTTCGCTCAAGCTTTTTTTATTTATTGGTTTCAAAAAAGGATAAAGATATTTTTTGCTGAGATGTAAGCTGTGAAGCTCATCCAATTCTAGAGCACACTGTTTGTTTTTATTAGCAACAAAAAAGGCTTTTATGAATTCTGAAACCCAGAACTACATATGCACATTTGTTTTTTTCAATTTGCAATCATCATAATGTGCCTAAAGCATTAAAGCGTCGCGCATTATTTTCCATCCTCTTTGTTTATCATGCAAAGCACACAACCCATTTACAGAGAAACATTCACAGCACTTTTATTTGTTTACACCAACATACATGCATGTAAACACAAACACACAAACATAGGGGGACCTAAAATCACCATGACAACCACATCTCCCCCGTGCCCTCCACAGACTCAGGGTCCGCTGGTGTTCAGCGGCTCGGCTGAGGGAGGGGTGTCTGTGTGGGAGAACCGTTGTTCGGATCGAGACCCTCTAAGGCTGCTGCACCACTGGAGCAGCCAGGTGACAGGCTTGGGTGGGGGGCGCCTGATGCTCAGCCCCCGAGGGGACAGAGTGTTCCTGGCTTACGGTCGAGCCTGGCTCAAGATCCTTCAGTGGAGGACGGGTGAGCTCCGGACTGGGCCGGGCGCAGATGTCTTTGAAATCTGCATAATTCCTTCACCGAACATCTGTTTAATTATCACAGGGGTAATATCCAGGTTGACCAATCACAGCAGCGTCGCCGGGGTAACAGATTGTGTTCACCAGACGGGAGGCCTCCTAATTGGCTCCAGCTACGACCTGGCAAACGGAGAGAGCACACTTAATTGTGAGTAAACTGTGCGCAGCCAGGAGTCACCCTCTTCACCGGGGGCGGAGCCTGAGGGGTGGCCAGGATGGCAAGTGCCACCCCTGGCACCTGGTTGGTCACCCCCAAGTAACTGACAAGTGAGTGGGGATCTTGGATTTTGTATTTGCATTTAGACTTTGTTAAAGATTGTTGTCTGATACTTCTCTACAACATACATTTTTTAACTGTTTAAAAATGTCTGAGTTGTAGCCCTTTTTAAAATTACCAGTAGCATTGGTGATTAGCTTAATTTGGGATTAGCAACAATCGTCATGTGATCATTCTTAGCTACTCCACAACAAATTCCATGTCAATAAGCCTTAAAATGGCTGAATTATAACTTTTTAAAGTTAGGTAGGGCGGCTTTTCTTCTTTTGCATGTGAACCCTAAAAAACACCTTGGCCATCCCTGTGCCCCCTCTTCCAAAAAAGTTTAGCTCCACCCCTGCTCTTCACTCCGAGCCTAAAAAAATACACTATAAGGACTCGAGTCCAAACGGAAACATCACGTTTCTCTGCTGACCTCCGATCCTGTTTAATCGCTCTCTCCTCTCTGCAGTGTTCTCTCTGCCTCAGTGTCGGTATCTGGCCTCTCTGACCTGGCCCAACGCTCCCAGAATCCTCTGCTTCGCGGCGTGGACCACCGGGAGCGGAGACCACCGCTGGGTCACCGGAGGTCGAGACCTCATCGTCTGGGAGCAGCTCCCCAAATCTGGGAAGCAAAGGTGGGATAATAACACTCATCAGCACTGCTGATTTAAAAAAAAAAATTAATTAAATCCACTCGGGTCAGTTGAGATTAAAGTTGAGGTCGTGTTGATGGTTAAATTAATTAATTAAACGTTTCAGAGGCGACGTCACCGTGAGGAGGGACAGCCGGATGGACTCGTGCCTCCTGGAGTCAGAGGGGGACACTGAAGATGATGAGGAGACAGACGGTACAGTCAAGCTATTCTCAGCTTCACACAGTGTCACGTGTTTTTGTTTACTGACAAGTTTTTAATGAGTAATTGCAGAAATGAACGCCTTTGAGACACACGCATCGTAACTTATCCCTGTGGAAATCTTTTCGTCTCGTGTGTGATTTTAGACGATGAGGATAATCCAGAGGAAGTAGATGACCTGGGTGTGGAGGACGGGGGGTCCGGCTCGTGGTTGCGGTGCGTTCTTCAGTGAGCGGAGTTCTCTCCTGCTCCACGGCCTGCAGCGATGAGAAGGAAGCAGAAAGAGGCGGCGGAGGAGGGTGAAGTGACAGACTGTTAGTCTGGGAGATGGGAGGGGGGCATATGGACAGAGAGACTGTTAGTGTGAGTGTATGTGATAGGCAGAATGTTTTCTTTGTAAATATTTTCACATTCAATAAAGCAGTCAAACTGTGACTTCACATTTGCATCTCGTCTTTTTTTTTTCCTGCTCACGACTCCGTGACCCTTCCTTTTCTTCACACCAGTTCGTCCCCTCACTCTGCCGGAGTAACCTGATTAAATGAGCGAGAATTAAATCTTCCTCCTTCTCCTTTTTTCTCCTCCACTCCGCTGTCTGGTTGTCTCTGGGGTGTCCTTGTTCGCCTTCATAAACATCACGAAGAGTTTTCTCTCTCTTTTAACCTCTCACCTCTAAAATCGTCTCATTAATGTCGTCCTTGGTATCATTTTCTATTTGCTTCATCAAATTCATTTCTCCTCTTGTGTGTCCGTTTAATTGAACCCATTTAAGAGAAAAAAAAACATAATTAGCATTTAAATCTCTTTCCTACAGTCTGTTGCCCCCCTCTACATCGTTCTCTCTCCCCACTCGTACTCCGGCAGACTCTACATGCCTCAGTCGCTACGGCAACCAATGCTTTTTTTTCTCTCCTCTCTCACTTGCTTTCTGTATCTCTGCTCGTTCCTCTCCCGTCTCCCTCTCTCATTCCCTCTCTCCGCTGCCAGAGGTAAGCACGATAACTGATATGTGTCCAACTCCCGGCGCGCACGCTACTCTCCGAGCGACATTTCTGTGGCGTTGACGGGGGGAAGTTGTCTCTCCCTCGCTCAAAGTGCCTTGCTGAGTGCTGGCTTTTCGTGCATGATGCTCGTAACGATGATTAATGTGCTCCTCTCAGGTGTGTGCTCTGTAAACGTGGGAAGTGAGCGCAGACTTTTTTTGGAGGTTTTTTGCATGCAGATGTTCGTTCTGAAATGTGGCTCATAACGGAGTGTTAAACGTAGCTTCCCTGGGGAGTCTTTGAACAATTCATTTTTTAATCTTTAAAAGAAAAAAAAAATAGAGAAAGAAAGTTTGCTTTGAGCTGTTAATCTTGCTGGTTTCTGTGTTTACAACTGTGGTAAAATAGATGAAGAGGGACTAAAAAAAAGCAGGAACCTCCCCTCTTTTTTCCTTCTGTCTTTTATGTTACAGAGATGATCGGAGAAGAGGAGTCTCAGTGAACAGAGTGAAGCGATGGAGAGATGGTAAGATGGATAGTTTCTGAGGATGGGATGCAGATGCATAAAATGTCATTCTGATTGATGGCTGGCATGGGAATCAATGTCTGAGCTGCTGAGGTTGTGCCTCTGGGCAAGATGTTTTCTCTGATAACTCCTCTGTCACTTCAACACATCTCATTCTTTCTTTTCTTTTTTTTTTTTTAAAGCTCCATCTCTCCTGTCGCACGACTCACTGCCTTCATCACCCTCCTGGTCGCTCTGGTCTCGCAGCCCTCCGTCTGTAACCGTGACGATGGCGAGGGCGAAGAGCAGGTGGACGCCCTGTCGGTCCAGCTGTCCGTCACCTCCCAGGTCACGCCCACCCCTCTGTGGGCGGTGGTGTGGGGTCCCACGCAGCCGCTGGAGGACGAGACCTACCACCGCTTTCTCACCAGCCAGGAAACCGACCACCTGCACCGCCACGGGAACCAGCAGGAGGTCAGCGCCGCTGCCACGTCTGAGGACTGGCTCTACCTGGATTCGAGCGCCCCGCCTCAGGAGAAGGCACCGCTGGAGTCCAGAAACCAGGAGGGAGCGGAGGCCGGAGGGACGGAGGCGGAGGAGACGGAGCCGGAGGAAGGTGGGCATCGGGAGATCCGCATGAAGGGTTTCTAAATAAAGGTGGCCTTGAGTGAGCACACACTCACCAGGAGTCCTCCAGGGAATTAGCTGTCACCGGGGTGAAGGCTGACACCCTCTTGTGTGCAGCCGGCTGTGTCAGCGGCGGGGGAATGCCTAATAAAGTTTTCATCACTCAGGGAGAATTTGGCTGATGTCAAAACTGTAAAATAAAAAAAAGCCTTCAGTGGATTGGTGTTGTAGTTTGAGGCTAAAATCTCGCACATCTAATTTCATGTCTCAGCTGGCTTCATTGATTTTTCTCCTGTTGTTCTGAATACAATGACAGAGTTGAGTAATCAAACGTGTGTGTATTTGTGTGTGTGTGTGTGTTACAGTCGACCCTCAGTTCTACGTCACCGTGACAATCTCCTCTCTGCTCATCCTGACAGCCATCGTCATCACGGCCAAACTCTGGTAGGAGTCTGAACTACTTCAAACTCTTCTAGATGAACACATGAATAAAAAGTCAGGTTTTTGCAGAGTAACAACTGATTAGCCGAGTCTACCTGTGCGAGCCGGACACCTGTCCTGCGGCAGCTAGGTGTTAACTGCTGCTCTGGACAAAAACACCTCAGGGGTTTCTATGGCAAAATTAGATCAGCATGAACTTTCATTGTAGTCTGCCTTTCTTGAGTACTGAAAAAAAAATAATAAATGGGGGAGGATAATTGAAGCACATGATATGAAATTTATTTTATAGACCTTTCTGATAATAATGGCAATTTCCATTAAAGCAAGGATGTATTGAGGTCACTTACACAGTTAGTTCCCAATGTGGAGATTAGTGCTCTGCTGAGGAGATAGAAGATAAACTTTGGAAGTTATGAAATGAATAAAACATAACTGTGCTATTTTAAAATAGGATAACATTTCCCAAGCTTTTATCTTGTTAATTATAGTCATAATTGCACATCATTAATATAAAAATGACTCAAATGGATTCATTATTCTTGGATGAACCAGTCGAAGTGAACGTAGTTTGGTTTTCAGTAGCATTTGGATTAAAGAAGCATTCAAGCTTGTGTGATAAAGTGAAACATCTTGCATGTGGACCAGATTCACAAAGACCCCAGCCCCTTGGGAATGAGAGTAATTTATAATGTGAGTTCAGTTTTAAGTGCCTGTGACATCAAATTTTTGTAATGAATATAAATGCATTTTTGAAAAGATAATATTGGTAAAATGTTGCAAAAAAATTCATGCTGCTGAGATGAACAGTTGTTGAAATATTCACATGTATCACAAGTAACAGGAAGTGATGACAAACGGGAATGTTTGCATGTGATTGCTACAATGGCTACCAACCCAGTCTATAGAGAAGAATCTGATGTTTCTTAGATTATTTTGAGTCACTATCAAAGAGATGAAGAGTTGGAGTTCAAACAAATAATGTTTTAATAAACAAAGACAAGGGAGTTCCTATTTTAAAAGAATTTCCCTTTGATGTCACTTCCTGTTTCACTTTAAAGTTCAAAAGAAAGTATGACAGTTGCATGACAAAATTGGTCAAATTATGAGCATTATGCCAAGTTTCTTAAATAAAAAGTTGTTTCCTTTTGATCTTTTGTATTTGAAGGAGATGTATTCACAGGCAGAGGTCTTCAATGATGGGGCTGCGACCCCTAGAGGGGTGGTGGAGTTTTTTATTTTTATTTGTTTTTTTGGGGGGTGAAACTTTTGGTTAGACTTTTTTTTTCATATTTATGTCTTTCACACAACATGAATCTAACATGTAGCAAATTGATAACTGGAGGCATAAAATAATGTATTTTAGTCAGAACTGCACACTTTCAGTGAGCACACCAGCTGAACTCTGCTTCATTCACAGCCTGACCCTCCATGGGTTCTGCACACAAAGAGATGGACCCACCCCTACCCATACAGGGCAGGTCATGTTTGCTCTGAGAGCCTATTACTGTAATTTTTGCAATATTTCTACAACACTGCATCTCCTAATGACAATAGTAGACAACTAATGTCAGTATATGCAATATATATATATATTTATATATAATCTATCACAAAAAGTCAGGAAATTCATGTTTGGTAGATTGTTTCTTTGTTGTAACAATGCTTCTTGGAAATAAATCTTATACTGTGCACCTGATTGGCAGCACCTTGGGTCTCTACCATCAGTTTGCCCAACTAAAACAACATTGAAGACTCCTGCTTTAAAGGGTCTGAGTCAAGAATTAGCAGATCTTATTGGCTGCCAGAGAGAAATTTGGTGCATTTTAGTTCCAGATAAATGATTGAGGCTACATGTGTTGGGATCAATAAGGATCATTAGGGAGGATGATGGATTTGTATTGGTCTTGTTTGTTTGTGTGTCCGTCACCGATGGTTACGTAATGATTTTGTGTGGTCCCCCCCTCAAGTGAAAGCTGAGTAATTGCTTACTAATGACTTTATTAACAACACTTGCATTCCTGAAAGTCACAGTTGGCACAGATGTGTCATTTAGAGCCATTAGTGTTGCAATGATTAAACATTTGCCATAATCATTAGGACTTGGGGGGGTGCTTTACAAGCTTGAGCGTTAGGGTGAGTGTTCGTCAACAGCGCACCTGCTATAAACCCTCTCAAAGCGTGTAAACACCGTGATGAACACAGGGTGGGTGATCTGTACGTTAAGTTTTTCACAGCAGGAAGGATAATCCCACAAACACGTGGCCGTTAGCTGAAAGTGGGGGAGTCATCTTTGTGATATAGTGGAGCACTCACACGCTTTGCTGATCAAACCAATAACAGCCGGTTTATTTGACCACCGGGAACCCTCTGCTCCCTCACCTCACAGCCACTCCTCACATTTACACTTTCGCTCTTTCCTCCTTCCTCTTATCTGAGCATCTTAACCCCCCTGAAGGCTACTGGATTCTAATTTTACATTTCATTGCCTGATAATTTTCCCCTTTTTTTATACTCTTAATCTTTTAGTGTTTTTTCTTTTCGTCTCCTTTTCCTTTTGCCTCCCAGGGATTTTTTTTACACTTTTTTTATTCCTCTCATCTGAGATACCTGTGTTCTCTTTTATTTTAACACTGCCTGTCTTTGCACGGTCTCTTATCTGCCACAGTGCTCTCAGTCTGTCCCAGAACCAGCAGTCCGACTGAAGATTCACAGATAATCTTCTAGCTTGCCGCCAGCGAATACATGATAAGTCCTCTTTTTCTTTCTGTTCTTGACACTGGCCTCAGTGTTGTTTTGATAACTTTTTCTCATGAGCCCCCGCCGTGTCATGGAAGACGAAAGAGGAGGAGAAAAAAAACACGTTACAACAGAGAGAATTGGGAGGCTTCATAGAGGAGACATGGCAGCAGAGCTCGCTCTCGCTCTCTCTCTCTATAGGCTGGCTTGTGCTTCAGTGTCATAAATGTGTAAATAACACCATGTGTTAGATGGATAAAAGAGCCGAGGAGTGAATGAGGGAGGGGGGTGCAGATAGACTGAAATGATGGCCTATAGTGGAAATTGGCCACAGTCCAGTTCATTATGGTTATAGAGAGAAGCATATGTTCTCAGGCCTGAAATGGTCTGTGTGGATGTTTGTGATGCTGTTTGTGTGCGATGGTGAGAGGAAGCGTCAGCCGGGGAGAGGACAGGTGTTACTGAGGACAGATGAGGGTTCAGGGTGGCTTTTATGGCCCCGAGAACAGCTTTTGTTGTGTGTCGAAGTGTCTTTAAGAGCCTGGGTCCGTGATGCTTCACTGCTCCTTTGTAATAAGTCACTCTCCTCGGTGAAAGTACCGCCTGGTCACCACGGTGGTACGTCAGCCCTCTGTTTATTTCTTCACCTTGTTGCATCTTTCTGACCCCCACCCCCTCCTCTGATCCCACAGCGCTGCCTCCTTCACACCACTCGCAGCGTTTTAATGAGCAGGCGCTGATTCTTTTTCAGTGGCAGGGTAATGTTTCTGATGCTCTGTATGGCAGGCCATTTTAACATAAAACTGGCTTCGACTGACTATAATTATATACTAGATATCTAAAAATGTGTTTTGACTAAAAGCAACAACATTTTGACTATCCTCCTGAATGGTAATTTAACATACCTGCATTTAAAACAGGGATACCTGACATTGTTTTTTTTCTTAAATTAAAGATTGTTCCAGCTTGAGTTTGTTTGTTTGTTGAAGTTGTTTTTTTTTTTTTAATAAGGGGCAAATATATATTTTTTCTTCACTCTGCACCATTTTCATTCAGGGCATTATTTACTTAGTTTTTTTTTATTGCTGTACATAGGTTTTGTTTTTATGAATGAAATAAAATTCTGACTAGTCAGATGGATAATTCAAGATTTCTCAAATGTAAATATGACCAGTCCTGCTGTCACTGAGCTGTCCAAACAGTTGCCTGCAAAACTTTGTACAATAAATTATCCAGGTTTCTTAATTCATGTCGAGCACAAATTGCAGTGCTAAAAATTGTGTTAAAAACACAAAAATTTGAGTTTGACTGACTTGAGGTTACAATAAATTGCAAATTAAGGTAAGGTTAAATTTTCCACTAAAATGATACGTAAATCTGTATCATTTTGATTAGACAGAATGTTAATGTAAGAATAAAAAAGCAGTCTAGATGCATGTTCAAGATTATCTTAAAAGGAAATTTGACGAGTCATAATTACAGTTCTAGATATATAAAAGTTAGTTTTGCCTTGTCATTGTTTGCTCCCCTCAATAAGACCTTTATTTATGTTCCTATGTACCTTTATGACACAGTAGACCACTGTATTTTGTTGGACAGACTGGAACATTCTGTTGGATTAAGTGGAAATGTACTCTCTTGGTTGGGATCTTATCTGACTGGAAGATCACAGAGGGTTAGTTTTAAAAACGAGCTCTCTGAGATTAACTTTGTGGGCTGTGGGGTCCCACAAGGGTCTGTGTTGGGTCCCCTGCTATTCTCTCTCTATCTTCTGCCTC
>JARVJO010000305.1:9136006-9146933 GCA_031762555.1 Cynodonichthys magdalenae
TTTTTTTTGTGTGACTGTTCAGCACTTTGTTGAAAGCGCTTTATAAATAAAGTTATTATTATTATTATTATTATTATGTTTGCCTCAAACTTTCTTTCTCGTAATTTACCCACTAATCTGCTCCTCTCCTCATCCTTCTGTTTGAAATCTTCTTCAACTCTCCCCTCTTTCTCTCCTCCTCTTCCTCACATCCGACCCCCTTCCGTTCCCCCTCCATCCATTCGTCTTACTATCCTTTCTTTTCTCTCTCCCAGTTACGATCGCAGCTGTTCCCAGCATCCGCCCCCGCTTTCCCGTGGCGTGGGCCCCCCCCTCTCCCTAGCTCTCCCCCGTTCCCTTGCTTCGGAGGACAGCAGGCAGACGCTGCACAGCACCTCCTCCTCCTTCACCGACAGGGAGAGGTAATGAGTCGCCTCAACAGCTCTGCACCGTCTCGAGTGTTTGTGTGTCTGGGTCCATGTGTGAGTCTCCGGATCCAAGTTTGCCTCTGTGTGTGTCTGTCTGTGTGCGGGTCTCCTTATTACTCTGCATGCGCCGCAATGGATGTGCATGGAGTATAATTGGGCCGTAACACTATTCTCTGTAGAATATTCAGGCCTGGAGCAGCTCTAAGATGTATCAGTGTTTTAAAGGCCCCCCCTTTCCAGATGACTCATCATGGGCCCATGAAAAGACGCCTATCCTCCATCCATGAAATGATGCTTTTATTCAAGGGTATTTTGAGTTAATCTCAATCAGGATAATTATAGAGCGGCTCTCTAGTGCTGCTTCTCACTTCCTCCACCCATCGGCTTTTCGTCCTCTTCCTCCCATCCCTCCGTCCCCTGCGATCCAGCTTTCCGTTAACATCTCCACCAGCTTCAGGCTTTTGTTCATCTCCTCCTTTTTCTCCCACCATCAGGGCTCCCAAACCTAAAAAAAAAACCTATCCCACCTTCCTGCTTCATCTTTTAGTTTTTTCTACTCACTCTTCTTCTCTGTCTCTTGCTGTGTCAGGATCCCAGTTGTGAACCTGTGAGGTTTGTTATCCACGTGGTGAACATTTCTACGAGGCCTGAGGAGAAACATCAACACGACCAGAGGGTGCGCCCACAGAGCTGTTTTTATTTTCTCTCCAACTGTGAAACAAATTCAGGGAACCCAGGTATCCAGCCATCGCAAAAACCTCTCAGCTTCCCTGAGGCCTAAGAAACAAAAATCCAGGCTCATCTCTCTGCTCCTCTGGAGTAAATTTTAATTTTTTTTAATATGCATCACTGTGACCCTGTTCTCCACCCTCTGTACGGCCCAGAGCTCTGCCAGGCTACCCAGCAGCTTCAACCCACCATGACTAACTCACAAGCAAGCAGTTCAACAGCCATGCAGGATGCTGTTACCCCTGAGATGCCCTACCTTACCTCACCTGTGCTTCCACAACCAGTGACTCAGCAGCTCATTCGTGGAAATAAAAAAAAAAATCTGCTCCTTTCATCAAATGGCACTAAAACTCAGCTCACTCCAGCGGGCTTGTAATTGGTTAAAAAGCCATTCTCGGCATCTCCAAACATCCAACAGAATATTTCACAAAAGCCGTTTGGCGCGGCTGTAGCCAACAGGCAATGTGTTTAACACGTCACGCTCCAAAAACTGATGTTTATTCCCCCCCTGCTTTGGGCGCCCGGATTGCAAATAGTGTGGCTCCATTCCTCTGCAGATGTACAGGACTCTTGTTTTCTTTTGTTTTGTTTTCCTGTGTTTTTGTTCCTAATTTGTTCTCTTAATTATCTGGCTGACGTTCACCTCCTTGTGGAACCTTTGCAAGCACGCTTTGTTCCTGCTGGACTCGAGCAGAGAGCACTTCCAGGGGCTGGAGATAAAATATTCAGAACATAAATGGTTAGAACAAACTGAAAATCGGTTTTGTTTTTTTCTTTCCCAGTCGTTGGATGACACACAGCAAAAGATGTTTTTCCACGTTTTCATGGGAAATGACTATCTATGAACACTGAGATTGTCTTTTTTTGTAGTTGTTGTTGTTGTATATCAATCTGGAATACAGAACCATCACTGCTCTTCATCATCAGCCGTCTTGGGTGCACCAAAGGAAAATTGCACATAAAGAGTTGCCTCGTGCGTTTCTTCAGTCAGTTTGCATGTAGAAAAACCCTGAGAGAGCTGCTTCAAATCAAGTATTTATAAAACGTCTATTTTACCTATCAGTGAGTATTGTATTACAGAACTTTTCAAAGCTAAATATCAATTTTTGGCAACTTTTCTAAGCAGCTTTGTGACATGAACTACCCATCCACTGAACCATTCTGACATAGTGCTGGTGGCATCACGGTAGCTTCGACCCTTCAGCTCTCCAGTCTTGTGATTTTTAGTAGCATTCCTGTAGAAATGTGGTCTTTTCTGTACCATGGAACTAAAATAAAGGACTCGATGCTGATGTTTTTTTTTTTTTCTTTTTTGTTTGTTTATTTCAGCGTGTTGAATGCATTCCCCTTGGGAGCGGTGCAATCCGCAATGCTTTATGGGAAGGATAAAGCTTACACTGTGCATTTTAATAGATACCCGTGTATCCTAATCTGTGTCTCTCCCTGATGTGAAACATTCAGTCCACTGCATCGCATTGATTTTTAAACCACAGACTTGGCATTAAAAAGTCCCGCATGTGCCAATCATGTTTTCACTGCCGAGCAGAAAGCTGAAAAGGAGAGAAGAATAATGCGGCTGCTTGTGTCTGAAGCCGTTTGCTTATCTCCTTCCACCTCGTATGGATTCCTCTCGCCTTGGAAAGATTAACAGGAAGCTCAGTGAGAGTTTCCTCCCGTGTATAGTTTTTCAAACAAATGTCAATAAAATCAAGGCAGGGCACAAGGAGAGAAATGCCACTCCACCGTTTGGAGGTTCTTCCACCAGCTGGAAGTGCAGCTCGTGTTTTCCCGTCTCTTCTGGGCGTTTTACTGATCAATCGGGATAATTGATTGGCCGAGTTCCACGAGGAGGTTTTAATGGCTGTATGACACACGGCAGCCGTCTGTAACCACGATAGAAAAACAACCATTTCAGAAGTAGGGTGTGAACTCGTAAATGCAGCTGGCCCAAGGCCTAGGGAGTGTAGGCAAATTCTATCCATCTAGGAGGCGCCACAAATGGGGGACAAAAATACATTTTTTATAACTTTTTATCAACACGTAATTGATGTAGTCAGGTAACTTGTTCAGCTGTTTTGTTACTACATGAGGTGTTATATGGTGCAGAGGATGTTTCATGATAATAGTATTGTATGATGCAGTCAAGACTACTGTGTAAATAGAAATCAAAACAAGGATAATGGACATTTTAGTAAAGTCTAGTTTTCAGTGTTCTACCTTTATCAAATAATGATTTTGTCATTATTATTCTCAAGAGTTTAGTAAAATGCTCTTCAAATGGCTAGAAATGAATGGTTTTGAGTAAATCTCTTACAAAATTTTCCAGGGGAGTATAACCCTGGACCCCCCCCCCTAGAACTGCTTCACTCCACAGCTTTTGGTTAACATGAACAGGCAAGTTAAATGAATTATATTATTAACTATTTAATTGGACAACCTAGTTTCTAAATATAAAAAATAATATCAAAGAAAATGATTTAATTTGGTATGTGAATGTATGTAAATTGGTAGTGAGATTTAGAAAACTGCACAAGGGGCGCCACCTGACATCTTGCCTGGGGCTGGCCCTGATGCAGAGGTCAGGTGGTCAAGAGTGACTCTTCAACAAGTCTCCATTGTTCACTCACATTTTGAGAGGTGTACAGCTGCTTCAAGTCACGGCTTCGATTGTGTCAAAGAAAAAAAAAAAGTGAAAAAAATGAAACTGCAGGCTGACTGAAATTAACACCTCTATTTATGGAGGTGAGGAGGAATGTTAGAGGGGAAGAGTGGGGATTCAGAAAGATGCGAGGTTAAATGGAACAGGATAATTTTCCTGTCTGCTTGCTTGTCACTATCACCGCTGGTCATCTAATTGCAAACCATTAATGTCAGAAAGGAAGGAAGTGGAGAAATTAGAGGAAACAGAATCTGAGGAGTGAGAAATGGACATGGCCGAGCACGATGAAGGCAATTTCAAGAGTAATGGAGGTACACGAAAGAGTGGCAGGCAATTCTGACACTGAAATAGAAGCTCAGGGCAAAAAACAGACCCGTATGAAATACAAATGCTCCTTTGCTGCACAAGTATGTGAGCCTCGTCGAGCCATTCGTGCACAGGGAAAGCCTCGGCTCTATAAAGCATTAATCTCTTTGGGGACGTGCCCTAATTAATGACTTGACCTCCTAACGGGCAGACCCCTCTTCTGCGAGTTAACATTTAGTAGCGCAGCCTCCGGAGATGCGCTCTGAAGTGCCTTTAATAAAAGAAGTGGCAGTGACACTAATTAGGAATTAGACAAAATAAAAGTCCATGATTTATTCTTTTTCCAAAGCAATGGGCAGAGCTTGAAACAACTACGAGATTGAAAACAAGGTTGTCTAGATTGCTGATGGAATAATAAAATTATGGCCTTTTTGGTATAAAAAAATTGTTCTAACTTTTTCCGCTGGTTTAACATTGAAAACCCAGAAAACTATGATTCTCCAACAAACAACCAATGGGTCTAACTTTTTTATTTTTTGAGAAAATTTGATTAAATTTTCAGAATAAAGGAATGACGTGGTCTTAACATTGGCTACCAATATTCATTATTAATTAATTACGAACTAAAACTGAATAGTCTAAAACCATCATCCATTGGAAATAGGCTCTAATATTAAAACTACATAGAAATAAAAATAAGATTAACCGAAAAAAAACTTCTGTTTTGCTACCACCATAGCATCGTCACATCTGGAGCCTGAAAAAAAAAGTTTGCCCTTTCAAATTGTCATGGAAGTCAGACAGTAAAGATGAAATATGATATTTTGGTACCATGTTCTATAAGCTCAAATGTTTTTTTAAGGTTGTTGAGCTAGAGTGACACTGATAAATGTCAGAATCCATTCAATAAAAAAATGTGAAAGATTAACTTTTTTTGCTACGTCCTACTAAACAATCAGAGTGAAAACCCCCTGGGAACCAATGAAAAATGCAACAATTGGTGGTGGGGGGGTTCTGAAAAAACTATGTTCGCTGTGAAATATACCAGTGTTGTAGTACTTTAGTACTTGAAACCTATTTGGTCTCGACTGCATTTGTATTTTGCTTTGTCTCGAGAAAACGGTCCTCATTATATCGTGATAACGACTTATGTCATTATCATGAGAAAACAATGTAAAAAAATTATATGCAGAAAACGGCTGCTCTCTGCTTCTATACAGGGATTTAGTCATTATTAGATATTCGGTACATATTAAGTTAACTACCTGTGTACAGTATACTGTGTATTTTAGGGCAATATTTTCCTTTTTTTTGGCTTGGTTTTGACTTTGTCAGCCCCTAAAAATCTTGGCCTTGATTTGGTCTCAGACTAGGTGGTCTTGACTACAATACTAAAACATACACCTGCGGAATGCTCCCATTGGTGGGGGTGGGGTTTGTCACATACCTACATTAATAAGGCAGTCAAGATGAGCACACTGCTTCTTTTTGTTTTCTTTTTTTTATTTTTCCAACAATTTATATTCTCATTTTATACAAGTCTCCACTTTAGAGAGAGAGAGTAAAACAAAACAAAAAGTAAACAACAAAGCAACACAGAATTCAGCTAAACCAAAAGAACAGAGATGCACACAAACAAATGCCTTAATTATACTAATTTTGTTTCTGGTCAAAGGCAACTGACTCCTGCTGCAGACTATTGTGTCCTCACACTTTACAAGTGCTCTGTGTATTTACACCCACAGTTCTGCCAGTCCGGCTTTTCACTGCTGCAAGAGGAAAAAGTCACACGTATTTTCTCCATCAGCCAGGTGTGTGTGTGTTTCTGAATCCATAAAAGGTTAAGATCTGGTGATTGAAGTCCCAGTGAAGCTTTGTGGTTGTTACTGCAGAAGTGTAAGTGAGGAGGGTGGTCCGTAAGAGTGGTCACATTGTTTTAAACTGTCTGTCTGTCCGTCAACATGCCAATGTGTCCGTAAATTAGCCAGTGTCCACAAGAGCCGCCGTCCTTTCGTCTTTAAACCTTTTGTCCTCAGTTGGACTTGGACCAGATCTTCCCACTGCCTCGCAGCCTGTTTGGAACACAGCCAATGGAAACACTGAATTGATGCTTTATTTAAATTTCGTCTTCACTTTCTTGCATGCTTTACTGAAGGAACAAAAAACATTCACATACACATCACTGATGCAACCTGGAGGCAAAGGTGTCCCACATCATATTTAAAGGGGACATATCATGCTTTTAAATCCTTCTTTTTTACATTTAAATCATTCAGTTCGGGTCTGTATAAAGTGGAACTGCAATGCTTTTCGTCTGAATTCCTGGTTATTGTAGCTCCACAGGCCATCATTTTGGTGCTGTCTCTTTGAATGCAAATGAGGCACTTCACACCCCGCCCCCCTCCAGGTCTCACTTCCAATGATCATTAGCTGTGTCCCAATTCAGGAGCTGCGTGGCCCACAGAGGCCACACCCTACGCAGTCCTGGTAGGCTGCATAAAACCGCTGTGAATTGAGACCATCTAATCTTTGATAATGTATGTTTGCGTGAACTGCCCCATTAGTGACACATTTTATATCACGTGCCTTCAGATTTAAAATGCGTTGGGACATTTACTCACATGTCTTTTCACTGGAGGAATAACTTCAAAGTTAAACATGTTACATTATATGAATAAATATTAATAATTTGGGTTTAGCTCCAGTATCAGTACTTGTAGTTGCATTTTATTTAACATCTCATTGCAGCTAAGTTGCTAAAAGTATATTTAAAAACAAATCATCGGTCTGAACGTCCATACTACGACAACTTAGTTAAAAAAAAAACAACAGCAAAAGAAAAAACTTTGCCGCCTTTGTCTTTCTGTTTAGTTTGCTGATGGCGCAATGAATCCTGGGATATCCTTGTCTGGTTAAGATACTCAAAGCAGCCTTTATTTTCAGGGTTTTGTGGGCCGCATTCGTCGACTACATGAGAAGGAGCCCAGGAATTGGGAGAGCCTTCGGACAAGGCAGTGACATAAGTCGCAGACAAATGCGGACTTTGAAGGACGCAGCTCCTGAACTGAGACCCAGCCATTGTCCACTCCACCCCTTTTCCAGAGCCAGAGAATGAAGACCAACCAGCAGAACCATGGGAGCAGCACCGGGAGAGACTAAATTCAGCTTGTCTGCACTCCTAAAGACTCCAAGTACACAATAAAATGTATTTAAACAGCTAAAAAAGTGGATGTTGCATGATATGTCCCCTTTAATACTCTTACATTGGAGATGATCTGACTGGATTTTCTATTTCTGTAAATTAAAAGGAAATTCTGGTTTCTAAATATAATCGCTCTGTTATCAAACCCATCCTTTAAATAGCTTTACAAGAGAATTGTGTCAACTTATTTTGAGGATTGAGGTTAAGCTATCATTATTTGGATGTGAAAAACACCAAGAGATTCTTCATTTGAATGAAGCGCGGTGCTGAATGATGAAAATTATGGGGCTCTACGCTTCATCAATCATGACAGGCAGCCAGAAAATAATCACTGCTTTCTGTTCAGCAGGAAAAAAAAAACATAAACAGCAAACACTTGAACCATCTCTGCTCATCACCAGAGAGAGGAAACGGTTCTTTCAGGAAGAAAGCACGCAGGGCGAACATGTATCCAGTGACATTTTACATTTCAGGAGATGTGAAATTAGCCATCGGAAATAAGGGTCGGATGGAAGCCGAACAGAAGAAAGTATCTATTAAATGGGGTTATAGTACAGCTACGAAACACTGATGTGTATCTCATAATGAAACTACTTCATGCAGACACACTTTTGCAAAGACCGACAAAAACACTTTAACCAGCAGCTCACTTCATACTGTTTATTGAAGAAACACAAACACGGCGTTTCTCCTGGGTATTAACTTCTGTCTCTACAAAAACACCGGACTAATGGCTTTAATTTAAAGTTTGAAACAGTCTTTATTGTGCAAACGTAAGAAAGGGAAATTCATTGTTTTTATTTTATTTTTTTACAAAGGACTTTCCAAAACACAAACGTTTTATAGAACAAAATGAAAAATGGAAATAAGAGATAATTAATGGAGTAAAAAAGCTTCTATTTGCAGGTTTTTGTTTTTACTCGTAGTAATGAACATTTCTCACTTGATAAATAAAAAAATAAAACTAAGCACAACCTTCATTTTGAAGAGAACACCTGCAGGGAGAGTTTTGAATAAACCTTCAGTTCAGTCATTTATTCTAAACGGCCACACATGTAATAGTGACAATTTTAGCCTTGAAAACACAAAGCAATTTCCATTCAAATTGCCTATTAATTAAAAAAAAAAAAGAAAAGAAAAAAAAAAAGGTGGCAACTTTCCCAGAGTGCTTCATATTTCTGAAATATTGGGCTGCCTGAAAAGGTGACGGGACTGAACTCACCCTTTCACCTTTGAAGCTTTTTTGCCTGGTTGTCGTGGTTCCTGAGAGGAGGCGGGGTCTCGTGGTTCAGCGGGCTGATCCGCGTCCTGATTGGATGCAGCTCCGGCAGGGGCGGGGCCTGATGATGGAGACGCAGCACTGGCCTTTAATGTTTTTTGTAAGTTTGAGACCTGATGTGGGAAAAAGAAAATGAGTTTAAAACGTCATGTTTTAGAACACGTGTCAAACTCAAGGTCTGCTGGCCAAATCTGACCCTCTTTACCATTTTATTTGGCCCCAAAAGAAATGTGAAATTGTTTGTTTTTTTTGTCACATTCGTCTTATGACAGCTGGTCAACATTCAAACCGAGAAAATTAAATTTGAATTTTTCAGTAATCTTGGATTTTGGTGTGAAAGGAGTAACAGAAAATCAACTTTAATTACCTTTTTCTGAATTTGCTTCTTATTTTAAAGGCAAATTATTGGATTTTTAGTGAGAATTTCTCTTTTTTTTACTGATTTTCCTGGGTTGTGATGAAATGCATTTTTAAGTTATCATAAATGTAACAGTTGTTGATAAAGTAAAGCATATAAAATGATGTTTTTCTAAATGTTATACTTTTTTCTTTGTTAGGTTATGTGTGCTCTAAATGCTGCATAAAACATAATTTTGAAAATGTTATTTGTATTTCTGTAAGGATAATTTTTATACAACATTTCCTTAATAAATATTGACAGAAATTGGCCGTTGGCTTGAACCAAGTTTGTATTTTGATCCACTTGTGAGATTGACACCACTGTTTTAGAAGAAGGAAAACAAAATTTTCAGATCTGTCACGTGTTTGTGGTTCAATCAGAGACAGCATTTGTATCACTAACAAATGAACAGGAATAATCTGTGGGTCACATGTTTTGAGAATCATTTTTTAGCATGTATCAGCTAAAGCTCCCCCTCATAGCAGCTCATTTAACCTGTTTTAGCAGACAACAGGATGTCTTCAGAGATGTGCAAAACACTGCAAATGACTGCATTAATGTATGGACGAAACATAAAATGAAAGTTTGCAGTCGACTTTCTGGCCTTAAACAGAAACAATGAAGCAGAACGCACATTATGTTGTGTCAAATGGAGTAAGAAAATGTTTCTTTACAGAGCGCTCCTGTATTAAATTCTGGGTACAATGTTACGTTAATGACACTATAATATCTAAGATGATCTGGTGAAGGAAAACAGAGAGGGATGACAAACACTGTTTTAAAAACAGACTTTAGGGCACACTTGGGATTTTATGAACTGACAAGGAAGCAAGTGTCTAGATAAAATGAACTCTGTATAAAATCTGCCTCATAAAAGAACTACTTTGTTAAAACAACCCAAATGAGAACCAAGTTAACCCTTTTCAGCCTGATCTAAAGGAGCACAGCCAGCCTATTTAAGGAGAAGCGCTCGACTTTGTCCTTTAAATCAGAAAGAAAAAGAAAAAAATGCTTTTATGGCTAAAATAAAACAATAACTGTACTTCAGCAGGAGTCGGAGTGCCCAGAGCCACAGTTTGAGCTCTAATCGCCAACTTTACTTCACAAATGGCTACACTTGTACTCCACAGCCAGACAAAATCCAAGGTAAAGAACTGTTCATGTAGATGACTTTCCTGGCAACTAACTTATGGGTAACCCTTTACAGCACTGGTGTGGATCACTGAGGTAACATTACTGAATATATGCAGATAAGCACCAAATAAAGAGGGAATTCAGGCTGATTTGATTGCTTGCAGTTATGATAGAACATAAGAAGCTGTCCTGATGGATTTGTCTAACAGAAGACAAGTGTAGCAATCAATCAAACACCACCACTGAATTTACTGTTAAATGTGGAACTAATGCTAATAACAGAGCGACACGTCAGCGTTTGTGTTGACTGACAGCAGCTGGCCGCCTGCCTGCTGTGTTGGCATCAGGAAATAACAGAAAATGAACTGTGGGGGATTGTGGTGAAGTGAGGATTCGATGCAATCTGCTGGCTTTAAAATACTAATTATTACATTTCAATAATTACTTTTCTCAGGGATAGAGTATCCATTCATTTATAATCTACTGCATGTAGATAAACTGTAGTAGGAATGAATATGGATCTGAACTGGATTTATGATTTGAAGTTTTTCCTTCTGTCTTGTACCCTTAGATGATTTTGTTGTGAACTGGTGTTATAAAAACTAAACTGAATTATGTCTACAATTCATAAACTTTACTGCAAAACCAGAAAAGTTGTTGACAGAGAGGCAAGGCATAAAAAGTAATGCCAACGATGAGTAAAAATTTTAATCAGTTTTAAATTCTACACAAAAGATAATTTGGAAAAGGTTTTATATATATATATATATATATATATATATATATATATATATATATATATTAGGGGTGC
>JARVJO010000305.1:9156592-9167103 GCA_031762555.1 Cynodonichthys magdalenae
AAGACGTGTGGAGCTACAAGATTTAAACTGCATGGCTCAAACTTTGTGTCATTATTGTTATTATTATTATATGGATCAATGCAACTTCATTTGTATGTCTGTTAGCAAAATGTCTCATGAACCATTGGATGAATTTTAATTGGACTATGTAAACTTCATTGGATGCACCTTTATAACTAATTACATTTTGGATTCATGCAGGAGACATGCATTCCTTTAAATAAATACTACTTCTACTTTAATCGGCAAGTTTGAGGCATTTTCTAACTGACATATATTTAAAGACCAAATAAGTGGACAAAATAATTGAGCTGGTGACAAATTATCACCATGTGGAGCAGTAGATTGGACAGTTTCACAGCTCTCGGCACTTAGTAAGCCCTGGAAGGATTTCACCATGATGTTGTTAAAATGCTTCCATTGCTTTTGACTTTTTTTCTTTTTGAGCGCATTGGCATCTTCAGTTATGTCTGTGTCAAAGCCCAGCAGTGATGCCAAACTTAGTTAAAATCATTTTTGGTCTGGTTTTGAAAAAAAACAAAACGATCAAGTAAAATTACAGTCAAGCTTGTGATGTTTTGGTGGAAGCATCACAAAAATTCAATCTTTTTTTAACAACATAAAAATGTGATGTGTGTTTACCTCTCTGACATTAGGCAGCTCCAGGATATCAGAGAAAACGTAGAGGCCTGGGGTTTCCAGCAGAGAGCTGACAGCCTGGGCCAGAGCTGAGCCTGATAGAGACAGAAGCTGTTCCACCTCCATCTAAACACAAGGTGCATAGGTAACAAAAAAACATATATATATATTAGACAAGTAGCAGCGTAAGTATGACAAAGGACAAAAAAATAATGTCTCTCATTGTTTTCTTGTATGATGCAAGTTTCGTCATTTCTACCAGTCTGCATCGTTTCTGTTCTAATAGGTTAGGCTGACCAATCAGACCGTGACAGATTACATGCTCCATCTACAAACCTGCCATTACCACTTCCTACTAAGATACGCTAAATAAAAAAAGAACACACATGACCATCAGCAGAACTTATCAGAGTTCGGTCAGCACATTTATCACTCAGGAACTAAAAGGAAGAAGAGAAAATTCATTAAAAAAATTACTTAAGGTTGCCCAATGTTTTAAATTAACAAGTTAAAAACAGCTTGCATGTACACAAACATTACTAAAAACCCACACAGACACAGGTTTAATGTTTTGGCAAATGCTCAGGCACAGACAACCCAAAAACACAGAACTGTGTGCACTTCCCTAGGTCCCAATCATCCAAAGCCTTAAAACGCTACAGCATCTGCATCCCATATTATTTTCTTTAAAAAAAATACTGCCAGGTTTTGCTAGTTAATTTGTCAGGCATATACATAAACAATAAAGTCTCTTTCCTTTAACATCCAACAGCAGAGGAGTCCTGACCAAAGGTCTTAAAACTCATACCAGAGGAGCCACTCGGATCCTGGAAGAGTAGCACCACTGTGGGCAACAAGTGCAATAAATGAGAAGCAGAGCATGTTTATTCATCAACTCAGTCTCTGCAAAGAAATATGATCCAAACACACTTAAGGCTGAAGGCAAAATCAAATTAATTACCATCCATCCATCTATCTTCAATCACTTATCAGTGGTCGGGTCACGAAGGCAAAAGGTCCAGGAGGGAAACCCTGACATTCCTATCCTCTGCAACACTCTCCAGCTCCTCCTGGAGGATCCCACTGTGTTTCCAGGCCAGAGAGAATACACAATCCACCCAGTAGGATTTGGGTCTGCCATGGGGTCTCCTCCCAGTAGGTCATGCCTGTAAAACCTCTGAAGGGAGGCGTCCAGGAGCTATCCTAATCAGATGCCTGAACTGCCTTAGTGGACTGCTTTTAATACAGAGGAGCAGCAGGTCTACTCCAAGCTCCCACTACATGACAGGGTTCCTCACCCTAAGGTTTAAACCCAGCCACCCTAAGGAGACTTGTTTCATCAACTTGTATCAGGGTTCTCGGTTCACTTGGTTAAAATCTATTAACGATGAGGGTTGGAACATAGAAGAACCAGTAAAATAGGAGCTTTGCATTTCCATTCAACTTTTTCTTCACCACAACAGATCAAAGCATTGCCTTCATTACTGAGGACAAGACCTCAATCAGTTGATGCATCACCCACTCCATTCTACCATCTAATGGAAACAGGAGTACCAGACATTTGAACTTCTCCACCCGAGGCAGAGACTCATTTCTGACTTAGAGAGGGCAGGGTATTCCACCATTTTTGGAGAACACAGTCATAAACTTTCTCCAGATCCACAAAAAAAATAAAAATAAAAATAGCAAATGCCCATGACCCCTTTAGGAACCCCTCAGGGGTAAACATCTGGTCCATTGTTCCAAGACAAAAGCCACACTGCTCATCATAAAACTGAAGTTCGACAATCAGTCGAAGTCTCTCTTTCAAGACCCTAGAATAAACTTTCCCCGAGAGGCTGAGAAGTGTGATCCTTTAATTAAAATATTTACCTTTGTACTGAAATGATGTTGCCTCAAGAAAATGTAGAAAAACAAACAATAAAATAGAAAGAATCATTCTTTGATGTTGCATCTTTTTTCAAAGGTTTTTACACGCGGTAAGACTACTGCCACACAAAAATACCCCATCTGGATGCAAAGCAAGACCACATTTTACCATTTCAAAAGTGGCAAACAGAGTGAAAATGTGCTATTCAGACTTTGGATAAATTAAAATCTTTGTTCTCAACAAATTCTGGGACACAAAGAAAGTTAAGTATTACAGGCGAGTGATAAAATAATTGTGATTGCATCAGGCTGGTTTCATTACCTGAGGCTACTTTCTAAAATTAATTCAACAGAGAGTCTGAAAGCCCACTGGAGCAAAAACTTGTCTTCTTTGTTTTTCATTCATCTCCATCCAGTGTTGATAGAGCAGAAATCATGTATCATCATAAATCTGATGCTTTTTGATGCAAACTTGCACATCTTCCATATGTCCCCCTGGATCACCATCAAAGAGGGCCAAAGAGCATATTCCCTGACAAGCCAAACAGATGATCAAGCATGTGTTGCAAGTAAGCAAATTAACACACCGTGTGCTTCAGAAACAGTGTCTCTCAAAATCCCAGGTATATTTTCAAAGGAAAGCTTTTAAACCTGAAGCATTCAGATCAATCTTTTTATTTTTACTCCTTTTTCAAACATAAAACTGGATGTAAATAATTTATGACATAAGAACTTTGAAGAACTACTAAACTGATAATGAAAGATGTTAAAGTTTAGATTCAAATTGTGCATAAATTTGAAAAATAATGTAGAAAACAAACCAGTAACTGAAATTAATATGTTTTTTGTGATTCTTGAAATTTAGTGCTATGAGATTTACGAATGTGACGTGCTCTACAAATTGAATGCATTATTATTATTAAATTTTTTTTTTCTTAAAATTGACCTCGGGTATTTAGCTAGTGCATTTAGCTAATGTTGTCCCAACCCTGAGACAAGAAAAAATAATCAAAAATTGAAAGAGCCTGCTGCAGATGCAGTAATGTGTTTTCACAAAAGCTCACCTTTATTTAGCTCCTGCTTCTCTTAACTCCTTCACCTCTCCAAATCTCTTAAATCCTATGTGCTCTGCTTCTGTGTACTCTGGTTCACATAAGTAGAGATGTCCATGAAAGATAAATGCCCTATTATTACAGCCAAATTTGGCTAAAAACTCAAAGTGGAAATACATTTAGAACAGTGTATTTTACCAAAACAACCCCTTAAATATCACACATAAACTCAAACTGCTCAAGCATTCACCAGAAGAGCTAAAATCAGAGTAAGTGAAATTACAAAAAGGGCTCTATAGAGGTGTTTGTATAGCACAGTCTTGCACTTATATCAGAGAGGATTATATTGTATCTTCTAATACATATTAGGGCTATTTCATAAAAAAATATGCATTGACCAAACAATGTAAACACTGGTGTGGTATATCAGCCATCAACTGTCCTGGTGTAGTAGGAATCAGTAACAGCTTTTGATTTTTATAAGTTTAGAAAAAATATTGATAAATAGTACATCCATTACTAATATTTGGATAACACAAGAAAGTGAGAACACTTGTTTTCATTGTGGTCTAGCACCAGCCTAAAGAAAATTCAAATCAGTCAACTTCTATTTCAAACTACACATTACATGTTTGTTATGATCAGGTATATGTTTGACTTTTAATATCTCTAGAGTGCAGTAAACAACTGCTGTTCCTGGAGTTATTTTGACTGATTCATAATGTTGTTATAATAGTTGTGCAATTTATTTTACAGTTCTACGTGATAAGAATGGATACTTGTACATATTATTTGTTACCAAAATAACAGTAACAAGTATTTAACATAAAAAAAAATGCTTATGAAGTTGTGATTACATCACAGTAACAATCCTGCAAAATTAAAACAAAGACATCTAAAACCTATGTATTTAGTAAAAAATATATATGAATAGTTGCAAATCATGCACTTGTTGGATTTTTACATTTTGTTCGTTTTTACATTTATTGCATATTGTATTTTATTTTTTTACTTTAAATAGATTTTAATATATACAATACTTTGTTCAATTAAAGTTTTTTACCTACTTTCCGAAGTGAGGTTATGATCAATAAAAAGTCCCTCTGTGACTGCCTCACACAAACTCCGTGTGTTTCCGTTAGCGACAACGCTAAATCACCGGCTTATTAATTTTAAAGCTAGTTGCTTTGTCTGTCGAATACCCTGCACTGTGAGCAGACGGCGAAAAGTGAAGAACCTAGGAACACATACACACTGCTAAGTATATTTGAGCGTTTTAAACAGACATGTCTTGTTAATATGTCACATTAGCCTCAAGCTGAATGTGTCATGCTAGCTCGGTTGCTAATAGCTTTCACTTATAACCTTTAGGCCTCATTAAATTTTAGGTATTTCTAACGACTAACCATACAAAAAAATCGCACCAATAAAGTAAGAGTAAAACGCGATCGAACATTCTTCAACAAAAGTACAACAAAAAACGAATCTGTACGCTTAAAGAGTACCTTGTTGTGTTGGTTTGTAGCAGTTAGCCTCTCTCTGGGTTGTTCAGTTCCGCTGTCAGCGCACGCACAACAACAAGTAAACGTGCTTTCTGACTGGACGGTGTACCGAAGAGGGCGGAGAGATTATTGCTTTCAATTAGCGTCTGAATCTATAGATTAGAGAAAACAGCGTCATCTAGTGGCGACCTGATTTATACCTGCAGACAAGTAATGTTCTTAATTTAAATCTATCCCTAGTAGCCTTTGCTTTGACTGCAAGATTCCTCCGGCTGTCAGTAAATGACTTTAATGTTTTTTAATGTCAAGTTATTTTTTAATTAAAAAATGAAAATAACTAGCAATTAAGAAAGATTTTGTTTTTGTGTTTGTTGTTGTTTATAATGTCCTTTTTGTCTTATGGTCCTGAGTGACACTAATTTGTTCTAAAACATTTTGAATATGACTGGATTTGACAATAAAATACTTAAACTGAGCTAACTGAAAAGTTCCCAAATTAATTAGAAAAAAAGACAGAATCACTTTTAAATTATATATTACACCTCCCATCCATACTAATGGAATAATAGGCTATCAGATAAAGGTAATTTCTTCATTCAAAGTCATTGCAAGCAATGCAACTTCTATTGTCTGTCAATTTTTTTTAAACTTTCCTAGTTAAATAAATTACAAGGTTTCTGCATTCACCTGTAAAAATAAACACACAAGCACAAATAAATGTGTTCGAAAGCAACACATAGTTCATATAAACTGCAAAACTTCACACTTGTCCCAAAGGTAAACAGATAAAAATACAATTGTCATGTTTTAATTTCTTCTGAAACATTACTCTATATTTTCCTCTCTCACTGTCTTGCACAGTTTGAATGACATCCATCTTGCAGTTTCGTTAATAGGTGTTCAATCATGAGGAATGTTGAGTGATGTCTATGACTGAGTGTCTGAGGTGGCATAGATCAGCTTCCTGTGTCCCCCTGGACCGGTGGTTGACTCCACTAATCACACTGTCTGAGGCAGAGACATCTGAGCTGTTCGACAGATAAAGCAAACCGTATTAACTGTAAATATCTTTGAAGAAATTGGAAAAAACATTGTCATTATCTGCTTTGATTTATTGATCGTGAAGCCAAATCTGACACATCAAATTTTCTTTTGTTTGTTACTTTCTTTTGGATCTTACAGGATCTTTCTGGGGAGTTTGTATCAAAGTTGAAAAATCTCAACAGAGAAACAATTTGAGCAATGAAAATATGCATGAATGACTTTATGCATGAGGTTTTATTTGTGTTGTATTGTTCTTCCATCTCTGGTCTCCTTCACTCTTAGCATCAAAGAGGCAAATCCAGGAGTGGAAATCAAATCCACCAATCTTCCTCGCTTCCTTTTCTGAAACATCCCACAAATAAGACACTAGCACACGGGCACACGTTCACTTTGAACCCTTTAACACCAAAACACAAAACCAAACACATTCTTATTATTTTCCTTTCTGTACCGGGATGGTTCCTCTGTTGCCATGGCTACAGTTTCCTCAGTGAGTCAAACCTCACATCTGTTGCACTTTAAAGACCATATATTTTAAACCTATTAACAAAACATATTGTGTGGCGTTGTGACGTGGCAACAAAGCCTTCTTTTTTTTAAATTTTGCATCTTGATGTTAAAAATAACCTCGCACACAGATTGGCCTCATAGAGCTTAACAGTACACACATAAAGTAAAAGAATACACAAAATAAAATTTTTATTATCCAAAATTATTGTCTTTATCACCTGATATAATGCGTTCAAGTCTTATTTTAGTGACATTATTGGACAAATAGATTTGGCCAGATAAAAATGAACTATTTAGTAAAAGTGTCATGTACAGCAACTGGACTGAATATGAAAGAATAGGCAACAAAAGTCCACAAAAATTCTTTTGACAGACCTTCAAGACCATGTTTCTGAAGATTACAAGAAAGTTTGAATTTTTAAAGTAATGTGATCCTTTTTCAGCTACAAGTTCAGTTAAAAGTTCATAGTCATTAAAATAAGTTAAATACAACCTCAGATAAACTGAAAATACCACACCAATGATTAAATTCAAGACATGCTCAGTTTGTCACACGTTGGTTTGTGTTTTGACTAACAAGGACCTGTTGAGAATATATAACTAAAACAATAATGTTTTCTTTTTACTTCATTATTTGGGAAATAGACAGGTAGATACAGTATCTGAAAAGAAATGCTACTTGATAAGAGTGAGGGCAAGCAATTAAACAAAAAACGAATTAATATAAAAAAGAAATATTTCAATAAAGAAAACTTCAAGTTGTTTTAGGTACATTGGCTTTAAAAGTGCAAGGATTTAAAAAAATTTGCATCAATGCACGTTAATGTTTGTCATCATGTCAAATTACTTCAGATGATATTAACAGATGTTTGTTGACTTTTTACAGCTGAATTTTATACAAGTTTGTTTTTCTCACTCATCAGTTTGTTAAAACACACAGAAAAATGATGTTTCTAACATACTAAAAGTGACGAGCTACATATCCACAGAGTCTTTAAACATTTAAAAAGCTCAAATTTTCACTGATTATTTTTGAAAAGAACAACTTTTAGCAGCAATGAAAGACCACACTTCTGGGCTTTGTCCTTCTACTTGATCTTTTTGCTTGTAACTTTGAGACAAATGACAACTGTCAGCTAAAAATAAATAAATCTATTATTAATAAAGGATTCCTGTGCTGTAATTACGTTAAAGCTAACGATTAAACTTTAATTTGGCCATTACAGAAGTGCATAAATAAACAAAGTGACCTTGCGTTTTAAAAATGTGTGTGGAGAACACACAGACACACACACACATATGTCTCAGGGGTTTTTTTCTCACTTGTGGACAGCACGCTGTAACCGACCCAATTAATGAGAATAAGCAACACCTGTGCTGGTCAGCGCGGCTGTCAGCTGTTGATGAGTTGTGTTCAGCTTTCTGCACTCAAACACACCGGAGGATTCACGACCTCAGACGACATTACACTGACTTAGTTTATTCTAATTTAACTTGCGCCACACAAACACATACACACACAGAAGTTTGTATTTATATACTTATTAGGACCATTCATTGACTTCCATTCATTTCCAGTCAATTCTGTAGTCTAAGACTGACAGTGACCCTAAACCTAACTAAACCCACCCCCCTCCCAATTCACACCTTAGTCCTAAACCTAACCCTTAACCATCCTACATACCTGATCCTAAAACTAAACTGAATTCACATCTTAGGCCAAACCCTAACCCCTGACCCACCCCCAATGGGGACCATTCTTTTGTCCACATTAGAAATACTGTTTCCTCACAAGGCTGTGTGAAATGGTCAAAAATCATCCCCACCAGGTAACAAAAACATATATATACACACACACACAGACACACACACATGAACTTGTGTACATTATGTGTGCAAAATGATGACTGCTCATATTCTCACAACTGTCACTGGGCTGCTCAGTCAGTCCATATTTTAACTGCTGAAAAGGCCTTGCATTCCATGAAGTTATGCATAAAACACCCTGTGTTAAACGCCCTGCTAGCCAGAGTTTCAAAAATCATCTTCTGATTAAAAATTACAAAGTTACAGTAATATTGACCAAACCTTGTAAATTATCAATGTAAGATATTGCATGAACTGTTAATGTCATGTGTTAGAGATGAATCTCACACCAAGTTTTAGGTCAATATCTGTAATTCAAGGTTGAAGTTGGAGAAATGTTTGTGTGGCTGAATTCATTTAACTATGATGGCCATCTTGATTTGGGGTAACTCTAAATGTACACCAAAAACATTGATTTTGCTTTACTGGCTTTGAGAAATGTACTGTAAACTGCAAAATAACAAAAAATAAGAAAATAAATAAAAAGGAAACCAACATCCTGTATGTTTTGTTACCACCTGTCTTTGAACAGCTGGTCTTTGCAGAACTGTGATTGTGTAAGAAAACATTTAAGCTCAGAGAAAGGAGACTCCACTGTCAAACACAGCAGAGTCACGCTAATGACAGGAAATTAGTAAGAAAAAAAAAGATGATTGTTGACATAAACTCTATTTTCTTTTAAGTAAATCTGATTCACATTTCCACAGAAATGAGTCTAACTCATTTAGAGAAGGTCACTCACTGCCACAAAAACCACAAAAACGATATTGAGCAAAGAAAAAAACTAACCTGACGTTGAGTGTTTTACCTCGACTTACTGTAAAAGTTGAACTGTGGTTAGTAAATTCATTAGTGTTCAAGTGGAATAGATAAAAAAGGGCTGACGTTAATAAAATGAATGACATCTTTTGGGCAACCATTGAAACCACAGAGTCAGGTGAAACCACAGGTGCAGGATATACTGTGATGGTAAATGTGTGTGAGACAATGTCAAAAAAAATACACTGAATTTTATCTTTTAGAAAGAAATGTTGATTGCTGCTTTTTACTAAGAATCTATGGTGGTCATGGTTCTGCTAATCAGCTAACAGCTTATAGCAGGATCTATTTTTACTTTAGCAGATCAGTTAGCTTCCACTGAATTAGGTTTTGTCAACTTGTCAAATATGGCTACAATAACACTGCATGCAAAAGCAACCCACATTGGATTTTTTTCAGTTTTCAGACCCTTCTAACATCTTTTTTATTTTACCATGCTAGAAATCATAAAATAATCTTAGTTCAAAACTCTGACCCATATAAAAGGGCAGACATTATAAGATTTTTTTTTCATCTTTCTGCTCCCTTTCAATAAATGATATTGTTTATGTTGTGTTGAAATTTGTTTTGTTTTTATTTAAATGAAATAAACATTAAAATAATATATATATATATAAATATACATGGGAACAGGCTTAGCTATAACTTTTACAATATAAAATAACTAACTATTGTTCTCTTTAATTGTTCTACAATATGTGACAGACACAGCTGCCACCGTTTTTGCCTTATTTTAAAAAAAGACATCATTTGCAGATATGAAAATTTGCCCTCGACAGATTCTGCGTGGGCAAATGAAACAAGTGTTCACAGTGGATGTGTGCCTGGTGGTCATAGTAGATCAAGCACATACAACCTGCAATGGTGTTTGCTTTAAATGAGAAAGTGTCCTCACATCCCATTATCAGGCTGAGCTGCAAGAGACTCCAGCCCTGCAGGAGAAATATTTCACAATTATGGACTTTTGTGCTTTTTCTACTACATGACCCTCGCTGGACTGAAGAGAAAGTGCTTTATCTTTTCTATTGCCAATTACAGGTGTCCAAAAGCTCATTGAGTTGAAATAAAAAAAGAATAAGCTGTGTGAGACTTGCAGACAGGGAGACAGGCAGTGAGATCTACTGCCTCAAAGGTTAGACGTGTTAGATGTTTGGATTTTTTTTTTTTTTTTTTTTTTTTTTTTTTTTTTTTTTTTTTTTTTTTTTTTTTT
>JARVJO010000305.1:9174848-9221931 GCA_031762555.1 Cynodonichthys magdalenae
GCTGATTAGAAATTAAGTGTTAACGAGCAGTTGGACAGGTGTACCTAATAAAGTGGCCGGTGAGTGTATATATATATGCCTTGTTGCTGTGCACTTGATACTGAGACATATTTTGAAATGAAACAAAAAACTATTAAAACTAGTCTAATTAGCCTAGTCCAAAGAGGCCATCATGCACAAAATATCTAAATCTGCTGCTTGTGAGCCTTGGTTTCAGCAAAAGCAACCAAAATGTCCTCCATGTCCAAAGAACTGTGAGCATGCAGCTAACTTGACATAAGTGAGTCCTCTGAGCCCCTCTTGGCTCATGGTCAACCTCATGTACATTTAGTTAATGGAAGGGGGGCCCATTGAGGGGGATTCTGATAACAGTGATGTTGCACTTTCCTGCATTGACCACCATAGGATTTAAAGGAATGCTCACAGAGTTTGTTGTATTTAAGACATTACCAGCTGTTGTGTCTGGGGGGCCCCAGGTCAGCTTGGGGTTCTAGGCAATTGCCTAGTTTGCCTGCCCTGCTCCACTGACTCACTGATCCTGACCTCATCATTCTATTCTATTGTTTTACTTATTCCTTATTTCTACTTTCAGGTTTTAATCAAAGATTCACTTTTCTAGCCTTTAGCTCGAGTTCTACTTTTAGCTTCAACAGCTCAATTTCAGGTACATCAAATTTCAGCAGTTATTCACACTCAGCATTCAGCTTCTCCAGTTTAAATTTTCTTTATCATATTTATTGATTGATTCAAAAAGAAGGACATGGCAGACGTGCACATTTTTCCCAACACAACTGAGAAAGTTTGAGAACTTGCCAGAGTCGGACGTGTTTTTCCCATTATTGCACCATCTGAGTTTACCTGCTTTGATGAACACTTTGATCTATTGGAAACGTTTGTGCAATCTGTTCTTTCCCTTCTCTTAAGTACACAAACTGCTATATAAAACATCCAGAGAACACAGATTGAGCACATGTGATCTTCGGTTCACTGACAGACACAATGAAAGGTGAGATTTTCTGCAGCAGGTCATGTTTGAGGTCTGTTTGAATCTGCTCTAATGCATAATCTGCTCTCTGTTGTCAGGTAACCTCAGCACCATCCTTTGTGCCCTTATGGGCCTTTTGGTTTCTGAAATCTCCTGTCAGGCACCCAAGTGCCTAGAAGAAGAAGTAACGTTTCTAAAAGTACGACTCCAGCTGATGAAGAATCAATACAAGCTCATGTGTAACCAGTTCTCCAGTTTGACACAGAACTGCTCAGCTCCAGGTACGATCCTCCTCCAGGCTCCAGCAGATGCCTGATATATTGGTTAAATTTGTTTAAATTATGTTTTTTGTCCCTGCAGCTATCAGATGCACAGAGTGTCCTGATGGTTGGCTCCAGGTTGAGGATCAGTGCTTTTTTCTGAGCACCAATAAACAGAACTTTTTTACCAGTGCTGCAAAATGTAAAGATGTCGGTGCCCATCTTGCCATTTTGACCACGAGAGAGCAGCATGTAAGTGTTTTTATATGCTTTTTACATATTTTTATGTTTGTTTTTTAAAACACTTAATTTGGACATGACCCATCTAGGAGGCTGTGGAAAAAGAAGGCAGGAGGCTTGGAGTGTTCCAAACCTACTACTGGATCGGACTGAGCGACTCTGAGAATGAAGGAGAGTGGAAATGGGTGGACAACTCGATGCTCACAACTTCGTATGTATTACAAAAACAACAAATGCACACATTAATTAAATTTTAACATCAATCAAAAATTCTAACAAACAAGTCCTCAAAAAAAAAAAATTTGGATTTTCTTTTTTTGTAATTTAAAGAATAGATTTCTGGCAAAAACAGTAGATTATCATCAGTGTAAAATAGTATAATCTAATTAAAACTGCTTTTAACATTTGCGTTCCTGTGTTGATTTACTGATTTTAAAGGTGTTATTTCATTAAAAAAATCCCAAATAAAGGCAACCTTTGTGATCAGTCAAGATAAACTGGATGAAACAGTAATCAAGATAATGATTGCACTTTTTTCTTTTTGATAAGGTCAGAGTTTCTACTTGATGCAACCTGCATTATATGCTTTATAAAGTTATAAGTGTGTATCAGACCTGAACATTGTACTGAGTTATACTGCAGTATAACTGTAATATTACTATGGTTATACTACAGTATAACTGAATGTATATGTATCACAGATGATAAAAAATGAATTTGACTCATGGAATTTAAGTTTTAGAAGCCTTGCCATTTTCTAATATGTCCTGGTCGGTGCTTCATTTGTAATCATTTACAATCTGTCACTTCCAATAGGCATAAAAATTAGATTAAATGAGTCTTGATGTAGAGATTTAGCAACAAAATGAGACAGAAAAACATGAGAACAGGAAAAAAAAGACCTACTTGGTCAGCAGGTCATAATGAAAACAGGGATCACCGAATTTAAAACACCCACGAATCCCAAACACACGATAGGCTCCAGTGGAGGCCTCATACTGTAATAGTTTCACACAGTTTTACGCCTACATGAGATTAATTCTGTGCACGTTCACAATGACGCTACATTAAAGGTTTAAGACACGACTGATCTTCAGCCAAACATGAGGATCATCATCATTGCTGACAAACAGCATTGGAGTCACTGCCAGGACTATAGAGAATGTGTTCAATTGTAAGCATGTTCATCTTTTGCTAAATGTTCTGTAAAGCATGGATGTTGTATCAATGGCAGTAAATACAAAATACGAATTAGGTCAGGATGAGGTCATTTTCATCTGATATAGATCAGGAGGTCTTTAGAGCTGTTCTTGTTTTACGTTCAAGCATCTCTTATTCACACCTCATGGTGGTGCTTATGAGTCATCCTCTTCAGTTCCTGTTTTATTGCAAATCAAACGGTTGTTGAGACACTTCATCATGTTTAATTAAAGCCCACTTTGCTCACTTGGTGAACATCTGACAAGTGTTGTGCTGTTGTTCAAGTGTGATTAAAATCACCTTCTTGAGTTGACAGCATGTTTTGGGTTCATTCATATTTTTTTCCTTTTTTTTTCTTTGTAAAGATTCTGGAATGTGCAAAAATCAGAACCAGATAATCACAGCTCTGGTGGGCCAGAGGGAGAGGACTGCGCGGTGGTGGACAGCTTCAGTCAGAGCTGGTATGATGTTCCCTGTGGGTTCTTGTATCCAAGGATCTGTCAGAAACCTGCCCACCCGCTGATAGAAGACTCTTGAACGCCCCACGTCAGAAACACAACTCAAAGTTAAAAGATCCTCTTTTTTATTGAAATCTTCATGGTACATGTATGACATTTATGTACATTTTACAGTTTTCAGGTTGAAAGAAAAATCCCATTGTTTGTCAAAATGATTTTTAAGAAATAAAACAAGTTGGCAGAAATAAACACGAGGATTTTTTTATTTTGCACCACCAAGATTATCAATGAAAAGATAATAAATTGGTATGTTACACACCAAAAAATAAAAAATATATACAATAAAAACATAAAGCAAAGTCACAAACAGTAATATCAATTTTCTCAACAATACAATTAAAGTACAGTAGAAGGCTGAGTTTAAAAGGAACCTCTTAAGTAAGAGTTCAGGAGGGGACGAATTACAAAACTAAATCGCTGAAACAACTTGGTACAAAAGCAAATAAAATATACGGACAAATGGACTCATTCACTGAAATATGACTACATATGAAGACTCTGAGTCTAAATAGTTAAGTGGAGCAGTGGTTATATCTGTCGCCTCACAGAAAGAAGGTCGCAGGTTTGCCTCCTGGCCTTTCTGTGTGGAGTTTGTGTTCTCCACATGCACCTGTGGGTTTTCTCTAGTCTCCTCCTCCAGATTAAAAACATTAAACGATAACTCTAAACTGTCCCCAGGTGTGGGTGAGAGTCTGAATGGTTGTTAGTTTTATTTGTCTCTTTGTGTCCCTGTGATGAACTGGAGACCTGTCCTGGATGAAGCCCCGCCTCTCGCACAGTGACTGCTGGAGATATGCGTCAGCTGCCAGCAATTCAAAGATGAAAAGCAGGTAAAAAAAATGGATGGATGAAAAAAAAGAACAAGATAATGAAAAGTCTCAAGAAATGAGTCCAAAAGCCAAAACTGCCTGCCTGTGAACGACAACATATACATTCCTGCATGGATTACTTTCAAAACCCTTATGAGTAAACATAATGTACTAAAACTCTGTTCTTTGTTGAAAGGTTTCCTCTTTTATCTAAAAGTTGAAACATTTTAACAAAGAAGAACCCGTCCAGAGGACCTGACTCAACCTTATTTGATTATTCTATCTGGATTATTGAGATGCATCAAGACATTTTGATTTACTACAGTATATGAAAACGACAAATTTACACAACCAAAACTCAGAAACACTTCTGTTTTATCTGGACTTGACTTCTACACAAACAGATAAAAATAAACATGAGCTCTGAGCAACATTTATGTGAAATTCTGGTTTAAGACAGGATTTTGTGCTTTAGTGGCACCAGAAGGAACAATAATGTCAACAATAAAATGTCAGGTGGGACCAAAGTGCTGTACAATAAATAAAGCCAAAGATAAAAAACACAGTTTCAGTAAAATAAAAAGGACAAAATTGGTAAAGTTTAGAAAAAAACAACAAAAAAGTGAAGAGATAAAATGATAATATTTAAATTTAAAACATATAGAATAAAATAAAAAAGGTTGAAGCTGCAGCTCTTTTAGGAAAGGTTTTGCTCATATTTTAACCTTTAAAAACATTTCTATGTTTTATCAAATCAGTTTAAACAAGATCTAATACTGTGATCAAATTCAAAACATGCATAAAATTAAAAAAATATGTTATTTTTACAATATTTTTATTAAACAATCTTGAATTATTGCATTATCTTTTCATATCAACAGATAATTTTTTCACAATTTTTCATCCTATTTTCTGAAATGACTGTAGACAAGCAGAGGAGGAGAGTTTAGTAAAAGTGATTATTTTAGGGCAGAATTCCAGCATTTTTTTTATGTCCTTATGCGAATGTCTCACTGTTAGGTTTTGTAGAATCCTTTGGGCTTCGGGCTGGAAAAAATAAAAATGAAAAAATTAATTGCAAAATCAAAATAAAAACATTAATGCATTTATTTACTTGCATTTAATCAAGAGATATATTAAAGCTGAAATTGTTTATATTTTTAAATTTGACAGCTGTGTGAGTGTTAGTTTGTGCTTTTTCTTGTTAAATTAGGACATGGTTCTTACTGTGTGCACTGGCAGAGTCGATGCCTGAGGTGCCTCATCTTTCTCTGAAAAGGTTCAACAAGAAAAACAGAGTGACATAAAAATATATACTGTGTGTATATATATAATAATATAAAGTGTTAGTGTTGTGTAATATAAAGAACATAACGTACCTGTCGTCGGCGGTAGAGGATGAATGCCATTACGAGCAGGAGGATCAGGATGAGTCCAACTCCGCAGATGGTCACCAGCATCCACACGCTCAGGATGGGCTCTGTGTGCAGCAGAGACACAATCAACACACCTGAACACGTCACACTCACACAAAAAACAGATTGTTGGATTTACCTAACAAAGTTACAATATGTCAACAATTTCCACTCAAATGAGCTGAGTAAGTGTTAAGCAAATTTCATATTTTTTTAAAAGAAAATGTGAAAGTTAAGTGGAAACTGTTGATATAACTTAGTTAAGTAAATCCAACACATCTGTTTTTTTTGAGTGCACATCTCAGTCATGAAACTTTGTGGCCACAGGTTCACGCCCATTTCATTTCCTGCTCTCCTCTCGGTTCCTCACCGATGTTCAGCTTGATCTTGGCTGACGTCAGGCGGGTCTGGTTCTGCCGCAGCTCACACTCCCAGGTTCCAGAATCGTCTGTGCTCACCTTGGGGATGATGAGGTGGTCGGCCTCTTTCAGGGACAACCCTTTAGGGTGGGACCACTTCACCTTCAGTCCAGGGATCAGCTGATCTCCGGTGGTGCAGGACAGATTGAGCGGGTTGCCAGAAATTAACTTTGGTCCAGGAGAGGGGATGACTAGAGAGGAAGAGGAAAATAAATCTTCACTTTTATAAACACCAACTTGTTATAAACACAATGACAAATACAGTTTCAGTAATAAAACTGCTCTCGTGTTTGATATTGAAAACCAAACAACAATTATTTCTCGCTGCTCTCATCTAAATAACATAACAAGAAATCAAAAAACTTTTACAGACAAAATCAACATGTTTAGCTACGCATCAGTTTATTCTGCTGATAGAATATTTTCATTATTCACAACTGGAACTAACAAGCTTCTGAATCACAAAACATATCAAAGTGTAAATTCTTCAAAATAAATGTTTCAAATGTGAGATGAAAACAAAATATAACCAAATCTGGACTCTCTAAAAGGGCTTACCGAGGCCTCAGATTCATGTTTTTAATTAACAAAGTTTAAAAAACAACTTATTTTATCTAATGTCAATGTGGAGAATCAGAAAGGATTCTTAGGGCTGTGATAAAAAAGATTTAGCAGCAACCTAGAGAAACGTCTCCAATTTAAACTCAACCTGATTGTGGTGAAAACATCTTGAAACAGCAGCTGATCTGTTTTCTGCTTCGATGCGTTTTTTAGACGTGTGTCAAATTTGAAATTAGTTTCCCTGACAAGAAAGTAAACACAGCAGATTTTCTCAAAATTTCTGATAATAGGCAAATATGAAAAAATAATGAAGTAGTTTCGTGCTGTTTGGATTTATGATGTTAAACCTCAGAGTATGTGCAGCGAACAGCTCTTTCTGTAAACAGAAACCTTGATGCACATGATCGTGGTTGTGGTTGGTATGATTAAAAACAAAAACAAACAAATGAAAAAAAAACAAAAAACAGTGGGGACCAAAAATATTTTAAGTCCAGGGGTCCACACCCTCTACAATCCAGCCCTGCATTTAGCAAAAAACATTAAAAAACATTAACTCGTCGAAAACTTGCTATGAAGAACTAAATATTCTAACAATTAAAAGGAAAAAAAAAGAAAAAAAAACACAAGTATCCATCTTTTAGTTCCACAAGGGGGCCTAAATTCAAGACTTGGCCCTAGTCAAGGGCAAATATTTGTCCGAATTTATTGAAGGAATGTTATATAACAAACTATTCTTACAGAAAAAAAAAAATTTCCAAAGTATGTTCTTATGTAACATTCAGAACATACATAACATAACAAGGTTCAATTTAGAAAGATATCATTAGTGTTCATTTTTAATACCTTTTTCTCATCAACTTTTTTTTCTTAGAGATACATTTTATTCCTATCCAGCAAATCAGGTTAAAAGGTTAGTTTTTTTTTACTTTAAAATAGGAAAAGAACACAGAAACAATAATTAAAGTTGATTCTCTGTTCCTCTTTCCAAAATCAAAGATCACTGGAAAATTCCTTGGTTTATAAGTTGACCAGTTGTCATGAGAAGAATGTGACAAAAAGAGAAACTGTACAAACTATTTCACATTTAAAGTATTAACTTTTGGGCCAGATAAAATAGTAATGAGGGCCAGATTTGGCCTGCGGGCCTTAAGTTTGACACATGCATTAACAGAAGAAACAAATTATTAAATTGAAACTAGACTTACTTTGCAACACCTCCACTTGTACACTGCTCATCAGAGGATTACCATTCTGAAACATTATGGTGCAGGTGTAGTTCCCTCCATCGTCTTCCCTCGCCAAACTTCTGGACAAAGAAATGTCTCCACCCGTCGTGAAATTTGCATATTTCAGGCCTCTGTCTTGGCCCACATCTACTTTCCCGTTATTCCCCAGCCTGAGGGAGAAGAGCCTCTGAGGGGAGGATGTTTTGGGGGTGAAGAACCACTCCACTGTCTTGATTTTCTGGATTATCTCTTGCACCATGTTGTTGGGGGTAATGAAAAAAGGCACCTGGAGAGGGGAGCTTTGGGACGTATACAGAGGCGGTGGAGCTGGGGAGAAGTCTAAAAGCCATAAAATAAACTTTAATCTACAAGGTAAAGATACAGATGTATGAAATTAACAGATTATTGTTCACTCAAAACAACTCACCTGCAACAGAAACTAAAAGTGGAAATTTTTTCTCATTGTTTTGTTTTATTACACACGTCCACTGTCCACTATCCTGACTTCTGGCCTTAAACTGATGCTTTTCTTTATCCTCTTTTCTTCCCTGTGGGTTTATCCAGTAAATCTTGGGTTTTTTTAGACCATTAGGGGTCTGCACAGCACAATTCAAAACCACAGAATCTGAAGGCATCACTGGTGAGGGTGGAGTCATTTCAACTGGTACAAAATAAAGAGCATAGAGTTGGAATCTTTACGTCAAAAAAAGTATAGTTTTCCAAAATAAGTCTATTAGAGAGGCAGTTGTTTGAGTAAGAGAGTGTTTTAGTTAAAATACGATGAGTTTTTTTTCTTTTACTTTAAAAAGTATAAAAGATTTTGTTTGACAAGGTAAACTGGGCTTTAGGAAAAACACACTGTGAACAAACATGCACTACATTTTACATTTTAAATTGAAAATATGCATCATACTCAATATAAAATGTCACATAATTGTTTTTTCTTACCGCTGACTTTTATCAGTCTATAACTGGCCTTAGTTTTTTCCTGATTCACGTTCACTTCAGAGAAAAAAAGTCCAAAGTGTTCATCTTGGATATTTTTTATGGTCAGTGAGTGGCCGTTCAAGGACAAACTGCTTTTCCACATTACATCTGCAAGACAAGAAGGTTTTACTTATAATTTAAAAAACTTCCAATTGACATGCACAAGCATGTTTAATTGGTAAATGGTAAAAATAAATAATATTTTTGACTTTATCAATGCTTCTCTCACCTAAATGAGCATTTTGTCCACCTAAGTGGGTGATCCACGCAAATTTATTATTTTCATTACCAAAGAACCAGTGTATGTAAAAATTGCTTCCAGGGGGATTCTGTATATTCAGGGTAACAGTGTCTCCCACTTGAGCATAGATCACCTCCTCAGCTCCTAGAAAATAAATAAGTAATAAATAATAAATAAATAAAAATGTTAAGTGCTTATATAAAGAACTAAACTGTATTTCAGACAAAATCATCTGCACTTTCTGTGCCGTACCAGTTGTTTGGAGTACAGTGAAGAGACAGAAGAGGAACCTTATTAAGTTCTTCATTTTGATCATAATCCTGAAAGAAAAAGTGAAGAAAATGAGTTAACTTGTATTATTATATTGATTTGAAGTTTTTACTCACTTCTTGTTTGGTTTCAGAGAGCACTGAAAAATAAAGAACAGCTGAAAACCTCTTTTCAGAAGTCAGTAAAGCATGCCGAAGACAGACCAGAAGCTACAATGCAGAAGAATAAATGTCAAACAGAATAGTCAGATTTCCATAAAAAACTCTAATAAATTACAATAGGCCAAGTATTGAGCCCTGTGGAACACCCCAAGTCTTTGTTGATCATAAATGTTTTCTAAACTGATATGTGTGCAATAATTTAGTTCTATTTAACATGATGTTACTGATGAAGAATAAGTCTTACAGCCGATGGTGGGCACAGCTAACCAAAACATTAGCTTTGTTTGCTCATTTGCCTAGTTTCGGTGCTTTGTGCTCAGATAGCAGTTTTAATTAATGTTGCTAAAAATTAGCTATTGATTTTATTCACCAACACCAAATAAAAAGCAAAAACAATGTAAAATTAGTTTCAAAATGCATTCAGATTAGGAACATAGAAATAAACTTACATTAACATTCACATTTTTCATTTTAAAAAGAACACTTTAACTTATTAGTCTTTACAATATGTTATTTTGTAAATACGGAAGTCAGATTTTGCTACATTGTGAAATCCTTGAGCAGGAAGTGACAGTGGGTTTGAGGTGGTCTCAGATTTAGAGAGATTTGAGGAGATAAAAGACAAAGTGTTCACAGAGATGAGAGTAGGCGGCCTGTGGTGGGCTTGGGATGAAGATGAGCAGACAAACGCTGAAGAAAAGAGACACTTGGAGCGAACGCTGGGTTGTGGTGGGACTTGATTTCGTTAAGGTGCAGATTCTTATCCCGATCCTCCCCCCTCTGCCTCTCACACCCCCTCTCTTCCTCCCCTGTTCCACGAAAGACGGATCTCTCCTCGCTTAAAAGGAGAAGAAAGAGAGACCACAGCACAGGCAGCGCACCTAAACTGTGGTTTAATGTAGATGTTTCTCTTTTCTTCTGCCTGTTTTACCTTCATTTCACTCCTCCTTTACACTCTGAGGGTTGTGTACTAAACATGTTGAAAGAATTGAATTTAAAAGATGAAACAGCCAATACTTATAAACGATACCTACCTCCTTCACAAGTGTTTATTTAAATTGTTACGCTTGTGTATCAATGTTTTAAATTCAAATTCTCTGTTGAAATCAACTAAATACCAATAAATTCTATGATATTTAAAGAGTTTTGACTGAAAGGTGGAGTGAAAGTGATTCACATTAAATACCTTTTTGTTCATTTAATCTTATTTATGTACAGATTAAAAGTACCTTAAAGATTTTAATCTTTTATTTGGCCCCCACAAAGTTAAAAACTGATGAAACTAAACGTTAAATAATACAAAATAAATCAATGATTGAAAGTTTTTATTGGTGTTTCAGGAATGTTATTTTGGTAAAAACTTCTAAATGTTTAAGCGTACAAAGACTAAAGTCAAGGACGGAACACTCCAGGATTGTGTGAGCTTGCACTTCGCTCTACTTCACTCATTTATTTATATACTGTTCAAAATATGCACTAATAAACAGATATAGTGGATATAATTAAAACATTATGTCAGCTTGTTCTACTGAGGGAACACATTTACTTTACATTACTTTTCATTTACTTTAACTCAAGATAACGTATTTATTCAATCTCGTTGAGTGGAACCAGTTGACATACTTTTTTAATTAGGCTAAATCCACTGAATATCACTAATTTTGTCTCCCGATCAGCATAAAGTCAAATTCATATAAATTTTAAAGTCTGTGCTGGCGACTGTTCAGTCATCCAGTATGATTCTGATTCAACAATTCAACTTATTGTTTTATTATTATTTTCGAAGACAACCGTGCTAATAAAAATGTTTGATTCGTCAAAATCGTATTTAACTTTCATTAATGTGTCTGATCAAACGACCTTAAACAAAAGAAAAATATTATTTTTGACGCTGTTTGAACCGTTTGTCCCCAGATTGATGTTTGTATCAGTCGCTCCCAAACTTCTTCATTTTACAGACAAAACTTATTTGCGGAGATTCGTCACCTTGACTATTTAGCTCATGTAAACAAATCTTTAATGATTTAAAAACTTGCATTTATAATCACTATTTTTATGTACATTTTAAGGCTAAATATTCTAATTAAAGTCAATGTGATTATTTCAGATTTTCTCAGGACCTCACAGTTGGTCTTTCATGACCTCTATTGGGATCCCGACCCCAACTTTGAGAACCACTGACTTATATGAAGGAGTTTAAACACATGAAACAATTTTGTGTCACCACTCATTCATGATTTGACAAACAAATAAGGTGTTTTCTTATTTATTTTTTAACGTCTCAGTAAGATTGAACTGTGAGTCAGAGTGAGATCGATGATAAGGAAACGTTCAAAGTTTCTGCACCTGAAGAAGTTGAACCCAGAAAACCACGACAGTCACGTCTCTGCAGCAGGATGAAGCTTCAGCAAAGTGATGAAGAGGAGGGAAAGGAGGATGAAGGTCAAATACAACAGAGGTGTGAAGAAAAAGAAAAACAGGACAAACAGGATCTGTTTGTTTTTACAGATGTTACTTAAATCTGTCTTTTAATTATTTTATTTTAAAAAAGAAAGAAAAAAAGAAAAAGAAATATAGCGGTTAGTTGGCAGTAAAGTTGTAAACTGAGCTATTCTGAGCGCATACAAATCAGAATGGATGATATGACCTCAAAATTTGCTCATATTGTTATGTTTGTACATGTTTACGCAAAATAATGCATTTGCATAACAATTTCATTACAATGTAATTGTATTTAAATTCATTTTTTATTTAAAAAAAAAAAAATGAACGTAGCGGGATGCAGAGCGTTGCTTCATTCTGTAGCGGTCAGCTGCCCGAAACTTACCTGATTTTTAAATGAATTCTCCATAAACAAGAAAATCAAAAGGACAAAAGAGTCCGTAGAAAAACAAGACATTTATAAAATTATGTCTGAGTGTCCGTGTTATTTTTTTGTATGTATGTTTGAGATTCAGTAATTTATTATTATTTTGTAATTGTCTTTTGAAATAAATTCACAGAAAAAAAAAACAGGCTGCTGAGTTCCGTATGTGTTGTTTGAATTATGAATATTCAAATAAATAAATAAAAATACAGTTTTATATTTAGGCCTCATTATGCCTGTTGATGGCTTGTGAGTTTATGACTCAAAAATATTCAAAAATACAATAAATTCCTAATTACTGCAGTAGTTTGTAAGTACTTATACATAAAACAAAGTGTAAACTGAGTAAAAGTCCAACATTTACTTTCTTATTCTTAAAGCATACTTACAATCGTCACTGAGTGTCTGAGGCCCAAACGTGCTCAGGGATCCGGAGTCAGGCGGAAATGCTTTATATTTATCAAATGAACCTTCTTTTTAAGCAGCGTTGCACCTCCCACTGCAACGATTGGTCTGGAGACAAAAACACACAACTGTTAATCCGAGCTGGAGGCAGAAAAATGACCTTTGATTGGTTGTTCCAAAGGAAGAGGGTGAGACATGTCCAAAAATTATTTGTGCTGTAATTTCATAAACTGCTTGTGTCAGCAAAAGCAACAAGTACAACAAAATAAAAGTAATTACACTGTTAGGATCCTGTATTTATTCAGTAATTTCTTTTAGAAAAGTTTTCTTTTAGTTTAATTTCAGATTATCAAACATAAAAATGTTGATATGTTATACAACTTGTTACAAAGTCTGAGTGGTTTATCATCAAGTCTGGACTATTTTAAATGACTCCAAAGTGCCTTTCCACTTTATTCCCTATTATTTTTTATTTTTTTGTTCCATTAAAGACACACAGTGAGTATCGACCCTGAACCGACGGAGCGATGTTCACGACAACTCTAAATGTTACTTTACATAAACTGACAAAATCTGGACAAAAACCTGCACAAAGCAATGAACGACTTTAGAGAAAATATTTTCATGTGACTTTTTAAGCCAAAACAAAAAAAAAAGAAACCAGGAATTATAATGTTATTTAGACTTAAAAACTTTCAGCAACAAAGCACCGTTATGTCTCAACTCTTTAACAAGTTTAGATCAAATTAATTCAAATTTAACATTTGAAGTTACTCGTCAATCGATTCTTTGTCAAATTCATCTCAAAGTCAAAACCTCAAACGATCGCATCTGAAGGAGAAATTAGGAATTTTATGTGAAAATAGAAGATGTTTCTGTAAAGACAAAATAACTTCTACACCCTTTTGTGCAGGCAAAGGTGCTGTCACACTATAACGTTTTAGACAACTTATAAAAATGTCCAACACTGAAGATGTCTACGCTGAAGGTAGAGTAAGAAAATTTTACTTAGAAGTCTCTTCTGGAAATGCACATACAGCTAACAATAAAATCAGACATATACAAGTAATTTAGTTGTAATTAAATTTTCATTGTCAAAAAGTTGTCTAAAAGATTATAAAGTGACGTGGCCTTAACAAAAATAAAACACAATCATCAATCATTACAATCATCTTTATGTACTGAAACACAGTGTATACATTACACAGGCTTAACTTTAAAAACGTTTCTCTGATCCTTCTGTTCCTTTTTCAAAGCAGAATCTTGAAGTAAAAATGCTCAAATCCAATTCTTTCTTTGTCAAAATTAAGGTAATTCATTTTTTAGACAAACTAGTTGTAAATCTTAAATGTGAGTTATTTGTGTGGTAAAGAGTTTTACTGGATTTTAAACGAAAAGCTTTTGGACATAACTTGTTCATAACTTTAAAAAGCCTGCTGAAAGCTTTGCTACGGTCAACAAGATATTTGCAATGTGCTTTTAACTTACTGAAATTTTGTTTGCATTTTTTCTACAAATGGCAAAAACTATATTGAAAAATATCCGAACGGACTAAATTTGAGAAATTACACCAACAGACTTGTTACCTGCAGAAGGAAAACTTTACGTTTTATTTTCGTGTCTGAAATGATCTCTGCTCTGTAAAGAGTTCCTGTAAAAACGTTTGAAGCGATGCATATTTTAACAATTTGTTCCGCAAAACCATCTTTGGAATTGAGTAACAGGAATATATCTTTTTAAATTTGTAAAGTCTGAGCAAAGTTCTGTAGCGCTACACGCTCCGGTTCTGGTTTTTAAAGCCCTCAATCACCAGAGAATCAGGGTTTAATTTCTTTCGTGTTCGAAAAAGTATTTGATTTGTGCACATCTATGAAGAAGCTAAACAAACTATTTATCTCCAGTTTTAAGCAGCCAGAGTAACATTGTCATTCAAAAAGCAGAAATTTAACTTGTTATTTTCTTACTGTGTATTTGCCTGAACATAACTGCATTGATGACAAAAATAAACTGAGGGAATCAGAGATAAAATTCTTTAAAATGAAGAACTTGAGCTGAAAAATAGCATAACTAAACAGTTTTTGAATCTGCAAATGAATGAAACTCAACAGCCAGAATCAGAAGCTTTTCTTTTGAACCAAACTTCCTAAAACTACTAAAGTCCAGAATCGGTGTTACGGTTCGCAGCGTTCTGAACCCCAGAATTCAGGCTGAGCTTAAAACATAAAACTATTTTCTAAAAATGGCATGGCCACAGAACTTAAGTACCGAGGACGGGGGTAAGGTGGCACGAGGAGACATGAGGAAACAGGAATAACTGGAGGTGGCATTAATAACCCACAATGCTCCACTGAGGAGTGAATGGACCGAAAGGCTGCCCACAGCAGACAAGGTGTGGGCCAGATCTGGTGGCAAGCTGGTGCTGCTGTCAGGTCTGGCAATGATGGCATTATTTTTGGCATGTCACATTTGGCCCAGTTGTACTTTGGTTTATGTGGTGCTGGCCCACGTATGGACCACTATTGGCAAACCAAATCTGGGCCATCAAAGGACCATCATTCCTTGCAGTATCTGAGCCGAGTGTTTGTGTGGGCCAGAGCAGTGCCAAACAAATTTTACTATGTGGGTAAAAAGCCTGGAGTTGATGAGAGAAGTGGCTGCAGCTGTGACAGGTGTACCAAGCAGGTTGTCTGAAGCATAGAGACCAGCAGAAACAAACATGAAAACACACCTCAAAACAGAAAACAAAAGACTGAAACACATTAATGGTAATAAAAGGACATGTTACAAAACAACAGATTACAGATGATCATACAACACATCTATTTTCTACATCTTTAAAATAAAAACCACCTTCTCTAACGATAACTCAGGATCAGTTTAAAGGATCAATTCGCTACAGACTCACTGCTGAGGTGGTTTTGTAGACAGGAACCACAACAAGGACACAACAACCAGCTCACACACGTCTCATGTGTCTCTCTGAGGTTTCTCTACTCGCCTCTGTACTGCCATCATGAAGGGTTCACACCTGCTTCTGTTCCTCCCCAGCTCCAAATGAAGCAAGCTTTTATTTCCTCTGCAGAACAACTGAAACGAGCTTCAGTAAATTATTGTTCTTCAGAGTTCAAATGCTTCAAAATGTCATTTCAACAGGGCTTTTTGGCATTCCTCAGAGGGGACAGTGTTTTTCTGTTTGTGAGTTGTGATTTTGATGGAAAACACCTGAAAGTGAGGACTCCCTCGTTAGTCACTCACCTTACGAGGGAGTGTGTCTCACATCGTGTCATTACTGAAAGAGAGAAAAGACTAAGAAACCTGGGTGATTCACTCTTTTCACATCTATCTGCCGATCGCTCATCCTCCATTTTCTCCTACGGAGGGTTTCCCTCAGCAATCGATGTGTTTTCTAGAGTCTTTTTACTTTTTTTGAATTCAGATTCAAGCACCATTTAACTGACGTAGGTTACCTGAACTCAGGCCGCCGCATCTGAAGGTGAAGAAACGAACGTTTCTGTTCGATAAAATCCAAAATGTCAGCGGAAAAGAGGTTAAGAATCAGAAACGAGTGACATTCTGCTCAGTGACTGAAAACATTTTGTCTGTTACATCATGAGGGGGAACTTCATTCAAGCTCTGTTTGAAAACCTCAAACTTGTGAAACATGTTGAGGACAGAAAAGTTTACTGTTTCTCCCACTCATCTTCATCTTCATCAGCCGAACACACCAGTGGTGGAGTTATTTTTGGCTCGTAGGCTGCATGATGATCATTTCGTCAGAATGGAAATATAGATTCTTTGCTTTTGTTAAAAGCCTGTAGATAAATACAACCCGGTTACAGGAAGGAGGATAACGCTTGTGAGAAATGGGCTGATCCGCAGTTTCTTGTATTTTTCTTTCTGTTGATGTACAAGAACTCATTCATATATGTTGAAAATATAAACCCTAAAGTAGAATTTACAAGAAAAAACAGACACCAGCTGGTAATTACTGAAACAAAAACAACAACAAGGGATCTGGAGTTGATAACAAAGCCACGGTCAGACGATTGTTAGTGAAATTTCTTTCTTTTTTTTTGAGCTCTGGCTTAATCAGTTTTCACATCGACATCATGGCTTGAAGACAATAGTCAGAAGAAATAAATAATTTGTTTGTGTCATTTAACAAAAAGAGTAATAAAATGGACAACAAAACACCTACTAATTAAAAATGAGTGGAAGACACCTGCTGTAATCAGGAGGTAAAGAAACAACAGAATTCCTGTAAAGGAATATTTTGAAGGGTTTCAATAAAATCACTGCCTAAAAATCCAAAATACATCAACTTTTTTTCCTGTTAAGCCTAACAGTTTTTTAAAACTTAGTTTTGTAACAATCTGAGATGACAAAAAGCAAACTTCTTAAAATCTAAAAAAAGTAATAAGCAAGATAGAAAGAAAGGTTAAAGTTTCTGGCAGTGGGTGGGTCATATAGTCACCATGGTTACATGAACATGTGTCTGTCACTCCCTGACAGCACTCTTAATAAGACAGAAATCGTAAATAAAGTAAAGTTCGAACTAGAAGAATTCGGAGCGTGAAGACCTCCGCAAAGACCCTCGGTTATGTAAATGAGAGTGTGCAGCTGCTGAGCTGTGATTGGTGGAACAAAGTTCTGCTGGATGCTGATTGGTTGTCGCAGTCTAACATCATCACTAGCCTCTGGCTTTGTTTTTTCCGATTGTTTCTTCCTCTTTCTGTAGATTTGTTTGGCTATTCACAAATAATATCCCCACCAAATTTAACAAGTTAGTCTTTGAGACAATCTGAACGTAAGCTGAAGATTTAATCTGCATCCGTCCATGGCATTTGGAGTAATCTTGTGCACAAACAAACAAACAAAGACCCTCTTGGCGAATGCAACAAAATAATTTAAAACAAACCCTAACCTGTAAGCAAAAGAAAAGCCTGGTTCATCTCAGGTGTCAACTGTTCAACGTTGGAACATTTTTTTTTAAATGCAACTAAAAATACTCAGAATTCTGATTAATTAAAGTTTTGGTGTAAATATTGAACTTTGAGGGGATTTAAGAAAAAAGCTATTCAGCAATTTGAGTTAAGCTGTGTGATCTCTATGTTTTGATGTATAAAATGTAAAAAAAAATATTAAACTTTGTGTGAAACAAATTAATCTTTTTGTTGGAAAATCTTTAAAAAATCATAAAACACAAATGTTAATGCATTAATCATGTAAAGTCCATTTTTCTGTGACCCATTTAAACTTTAATCAATGTTTTTACAATGAACTATGCCTGAATTCTAAAGCTCCAAAGAGGACCATCTAACATTTCTCACAGGGTTGAACTGTTTTTTTAATCAGGATAAGTCATTGATATTTTATCTGAATCTTATTTTAGGTTATTCTAAAGAGGAATATTTATAATAAACCTCAAACATTAATTGAAAATTAAGATTTACCAGCTGGAAAGATAAAAAGCTTTGCTAACTCGCAGGGAAAATGACAAAAATGTAAGGCTTTTCTGCTTAAAATCTTTTTTTTTGTAGCTTATGCTCAAAAAAGTGCCTTAACAATTCTTTAAGGTATATTTAAACAACTCAAAGATAGAGATTCATTATATTTTGACAAAATACAATTGTTGCAAAGGTTTTACCTAATGTACAATCTGCCTACTTCTCCACCACTTCACTTTGAGCCTTAATCCTCAGTTTGATGCGACGAGTCTTACATGGTGTATCACAGCACAATGTTCCCAGTCCAGTCATATGTTTTAGTTCATATTTTACTTGAGGTTTTCAAATGCTGAGGAAGACGTAGCAAAAGAATAATGACCAAGTGGTAACAGTGGTGCTTCAACACTTTAATAATTAGATGAGCTGCAGCTGTTCTCTCAAAATGGACACTGTTACTCAATCATATTAGCTTTCACATTTTGGCACATTATTAATGAAAATCTGCAACGACTCAAACAAAACAAGGACTCGGCAAAACGTCTCCCTCTAAAGAGCACGTCCCCGCCAAAAAAAAAAAATCTACAATCCTCTCCTGCTCCTGGGCAGAAAACTGGAAGATGAAGCTTTGCTAGGTCCCACATTCTTCTCAGGCCAAGTGTCAGTGACCTCTTTTGTTGACCTAAATGTCACATTGACTTAACTGTTTATCCTCTGTTTCCTCTCAGACAAGTGTTTTACGATTAGGACAAGATCTGTCAGAAGTAATCATTCTTGCTGGATACTTTATCAAATTTCCTCTGCGCCAAGAGAGGTGTTTGTTTGTTTTGATAATATTCTGTATAAATGTAAACCACTGTGACTGCCTCAGCACACATTTTATGTACCACTGCCCTGTGTGACATCATGTGTGCCTTGCATATGCAATAAATCCTGATGACCATTCCACCTTGGAGTACCTTGGACCACGTATTTCTGTCTTGGGCAAATAGTATTTCCACAACAATTGAGAGCTTCAAAGACCATTTCCCTCCAACATTAGAACCAGATAAATCGGAGGAGGTTCACATTGTTTCCTGCGATCCAGACCAGAAGTATCACAGTGATTGCATGCAGCACGGAGGTGTGAGCACCTGAGGGTGAAAAAATAAGTGTTGGGAGAGGAAAACCTAAGTGTTGCAATAAACGCCTGTGGATATGACAAAATGCCACAATAATTCTGAGTCCTGAAAGGCTCGACAGGACGAGAAATGTGTCAGAATTAACCCAACAAACTGACAGAATCCACTAAAAGAGGATGAAAAAGAAAAAAGCTGAAATCTCACAGCACCTAAATGTGTCACCTTAAATTTAATATAACAACATTTTGGGGAACTTTAAAGACAAATGTAGCACAACAAACCCCACTGGCACAATAAAAAACACTGAAACATGACGTCTCCATGTTTTAGAGCAAAAACTGTCGTTAAAATCCCGTCTCGTTTCGATTTGTTCATCTAAACTGTTGCTTCTTTATTGTCACGGTAAAAGATACACTAAAGAGTTAATGCACCAGAATAGCCTATGATTTAAAATAATTTCCTTTTTAAGTGAAACTGCAGCAGGGCTCGCTCCTCTGACGCATGTTTTAATCTAAAAATGCAGCGAGAAACTAAAAACCCATTGAGTTAGGATCAAGTTTAAGTTTAATGATCAGCTGTGACGTTAATTTTTACTGTGGAAAAACTGCTCCACTTCCATAGCGCCTACGTACTTCTCTGCAGCGTTTACTGTCCGTGCAGCAAATCTTATTCTAGTAAATCCTCCGATTGTATCGTCTTATAATAAAATCCAAGTTAGATCAGCTTTATTAAAGCAGAAATACCTGTCAGATTAAAGGACTGTGCAGAATTACTAAACAATACTGTGGCATTTAAAATCTTTATTCTCTGTTTACATCACAGATTGTATTCATAAAGTAAACATTGAGCATAGTGTTTAATAGAAGATAAACACTTTTCTGAACAATTTCTTTAGAAAAAGAACAAAAGAACAAAAACTGCAGGTTAGAAAAGCTCCTTGTTTTGTATTGAAGTTTTCTAAAAGATGATTTAATTGATTTGTTTCTCTTATTAAAATGATAAATTCATCCTTAAACATTGAATAAATGTTTTCTATATGTAACTAAAATGTTTCCTCTTTCTTTTGACTGCAGGGAGCTACAAAACATTCCAACAAATAAAGATATCATGAAACAAATTTCATTGATCTATATATAAAAAGGCATAATTTGTGTCTCTGAAATCAATCTGAGCTGTTTGTTCCCTGAAAATCTTGCCTTTTGAGATAATAAATCCCAAACTTGACACAAAAAGAAGAAAGTAAAACTATAATTTTAGGAGATGTTTGACTTTGGAGTTTCTCTCAAATGTAAAATTAAAAATGTTATTTACTTTAAAAATATATATATTTTTCTGTTACTTGTTAGAAAAGCTTTTACATCTGTTTTTACCTCATGTTTTAGAAAGATATAAACAAGTTAATGTGATGTTAAAAGGGAGAACGCCGACTTTAAAACAGGTAAAGTTCACAGGTTCAGTTCTAAAGCCACATAAGTGTTGAAGATCCAGCGTTAACACACAGCAGAGTGACGATATCAACATATCAGCTTCTTAAAACGCCATTTTAGACCCTAGAATCAGTCAAGAAGTCATTTTATCATAAGACAGAAGTCTGCAGGTAACTTAAAGTAGTGAGCTCTGAAACCTCCGTGGGACTGAAGGCACACATGAGGGGAGTTTACAGGGAGAGATCTCCCCCCCTACGCAGCATCATTTTACTGCTGTTTAAAACGTTTCAAACCTCTGGCAGAGCTTCAGTTTGCACCTGCAGCTGCAGCACAGCTGTAAACTGTGTCCTGCTGCTCTGAACTGTGTTAGTCTCCTCTGCAGAGTTTTCACAGACGACTCATCAATGTTCAGTTTGTTTTTTTTAATATCATTTGTTGATCTGATTTGTCTCCTGATGCTTTCTGCTGATGGAAAGGCAACTTCGTTGGAAACAGAAGGAGGAGGAACACGAACTGCATGAATTTCGGTTTCACTTTGCATGTGTTCATTTGTGTAAAACAAACTGACTAATGCAGACAATTATGAAGATGTGAAAAGGGAATCCTATTGTCTCGTATGAAAACACCCCAACCGGGAGACACAGTTTGGTTAATCGCCTCCAGAGAACAAAAAAAAAAATAACACATTAAGCCTCGAAAGTAGATATGACTGTTGGCAGGAGCGATGACACGCTGCTCAACTCCAGGAGTTAGAAATGAAAAAAAAAATTTAATGATTTTTTTCCCCTTGATAATAACCCAGAACTAAAGTTGTGGCGTTTTATTTTGGCTGCAGAAGTCAAACAATAACTGTTGCATTTTATGGGTTTAATTGGATGAACAGCAACAAAACAAATCAGCTGTAATTTGGAACAAAAGAGCAGGCTGCTGACTGTAAACACACACACACACACGACACAAACATGGGAACATCATTTAAAAGCCAAGTCAGTCATCCAAACTTAATCCCAGTGACTGAAGCTCTTAAAAGAAGAAGCTTCGGTGAAACACAGAACTGGTGGAGCGTCACCAAATCAGAGGGCCGCAGGCCTCAGACACACATTCATAAAACATAAACTCTGTGTTGAAAATTCATTATTACAGTTTGTCAAAATAACACTCAAAAAAGAGTTTTGAACTCTAAAGTGAATCATTCAGAACACCAAGGTGCTCCACAAACACAAAGTTCATCACGTCTGACCATAATTGACAGGTTTTATTTAAAAAAACTCTGCTTTATATGAAGAATTAAATCATTTTGAATGGATAAGCTTTAACTTTATTGGGCTGAAAGTTCATAGTTAAAAATCTGGTAGCAATTAGAGCCTTAAAAACACTCTAAAAATAAGTGTTGGATTTACTTAACCAAGTTATGTCAAGTGGTTCCGCTATAGCGAGTTGAGTAGATGTAAAGAGTTTTAGATATTTCAAGAGTATACTTTTAACTTTATATTTACTCAACTCGCTTTAGAGGAACCAGTTGACGGAACTTGATTAAGTACATCTAACACTTGTTTCTTACAGTAGATCCTGTACATTTGTTTCTATATTTGATCTGATATTCTGCACTTCATTATTATTTTACACAATGTTAAATTTGCTTGTCTGCATTCATTCGGCTCAACAACTCAGAAGATTTTATATTTTTTATAACAATATATAACATATATACATAACATAATATATAACAATATATGATACATGAGGCCCAAAGACAAGTAAAGAAAGAAAAACAGCTATTTTTTCATTTCCCTAAAAACTAAAGTGGATCTTTCACATTCTTAAAAAGTAAAGCGGAACACAGTAATAAAAACAACTCTTTTTCTGAAGAATATAAATCTAAAATATTAATAAACAGAAAACAGAAACATTTGATGTGACATTATGGCCACATCTCTGCGACTATGAGAGAAAAGGATGATATGAAGCTGTTGCACTACTTAACCTTAAAAAATATGTTTTTACGACACGTTTAGACATTATTTAAAATCTAAATGACTCTTTTCACCATCGCAGTACTGACCCACATTTTTAAACCAATGTAAAACTTACAAACGAGCAGTGTGCAGTAAAGAAATATAAATGAGTGTGTTTGTTTCAGAGCTCTAAAACGGGACCATGAGATCCAGCCAGCTCGCGGTCACATGACTGCGGATTAATTGGACCCTCGAGGTTTCATCACAAATGTTAACGCTTGCACTTTTCCTAATTATGGCAAAACCCCCAAATGTCTGCTGAAAAAGAAGTATTGATAGTTCCTTATAAATAAACCAACTTAGTCGCTGTCGCAGTTTGATTTGGAGTTTGCATCGACCTCATGTGGTCTTTGAATTCATTTCAAAGCTTTAATTTCTTCTGTGTTCGATAAATACTGAGAGTTTAAAATAAAAACTTTGGTACTAAACTCCCTAAATTGATCTGTTTGCCACAGAAGGCATCTGAACTGAGTCGCGCACTGATGTGTTTCTGTGCAAAGAACATTAAATCTGTATGAGGATAGTTTAGGCTGGAAGTTTACAATGAAGTGCTTCAGTCACATGCTCACTAAAGTTAGACAAATCTAAGAATCATAAAATACAGAAACAAAAAAGTATTTTTTTCCTTTTTTGTTAAATATTTTTTTTAATCAATGAGGCAGCAGAAAACACTCATTTATTATTTTCCACAACTCAACTCTTCTCATTTCTACATTTTGTGCTGTTTAATATAACAAGACTTCATAAACCAGTAACATGATTTTCAGATAAGTACATTTATTTTTAGAAGCCTTTAAAAAATCACTGGTTGTTGCAGGGTCTGTGTATACTAGCAACAGCTAATGCTAATCAATCAATTCCCATTTAAATTCCTTTCATTTCCCTAAAATGTGTGCAACATTTAGGGAAATAAATACTTGTTTGAGGTTTGCTTCATTTAGAAGCAGATGAAAAATTGTAAAATACATGTTTCTGTTCTCATTGCACAAGTTCTGATTTTCTAAGAATCCAGATAATTCTGTTTCAGGCCTTTTTAACGTGAGGTTTTGTAATCCTCCTCGGGGTTTTTGTCTTCAGTAAGTAAAACAAAATGAGTTCCACAGAGAATGAAGAATGTGCATTCAAGGTTTGTCTTCAAGCCTGGTGATTTAAACAGCTGTAAGTCACTTAATGTTGCTAAAACTGATCCAGTTATGTCATTTTTAAAGCTAAACTACAGCTGACTGATCGACTGCTGCTCATTCCTGTTTTAACAGTATTTGATAGATGGTGTCAGTTTCCTGGATATAACATCACAGCAAAGATCTGATCAGAACCAAAACTGTACATGAATGTAAAATAAATAAATACATTTTTAGGCCAAATTGGAGTCTGACACCTGAGTGCCGTGGGAGTCGATTACTCGCCGTGTTTGGGATGTTTGTCACTTCACTGTAGTAGTACTTCAGGTTTTTGACATATTACGAACCTAACTTTTGTATTTTATTTCTACAGTAAAATCCTTTAAATAGCAGCAGAAAACGACATTTATACAGAATATTCACGAGTACTCACATGTGATGTTCTCAGCAGAGCAGTGGGTTCAGCTTTGACATTTGACAGGTTGAGTGACGCCGTCTCTTTCATACACACTGACACACACACACGCAGGAAGTCAGACTTCACTATGATCCTTTCTGTGTGATTTCAGCTCCTATAAATCCTCAGATTGAAGAACATAGCTGCCTGCAGACACAACACAAAAAGAAACATTTTAACAGAATTTAATTTAACAGGATTGTTAGTTTGTTTTTTTAACTCATTTAAGATTTTATCTTTTCTTTCCCCAAACACAGGATTTTATGTGGGCCGTTGGTGTTGTTGTGTTAACAGGTGTTTAGTGTTTCACTGTGTGGAGCTGCAGTTGGGTCAACACCTGCTTGTTCTGCACCAGTTGTGGAGCTTCAGAACAGAGACACAGTTTGAAGCAAAAAGAGTAAATAATGTTTTATGGTTTGACTGGCAACGATGACGTGAGCGCTGATTCTAACCGTTTCATAAAACTATTTCAATTTCTTGGTTTAAGTAAGAGTACAGTTTTATAAACATTTTTGAACACATTTGGTTTCAAACTGACAATAAATTTCGACCCAACTTTCAATAGGTATCGTCATGAAACTTCTACATTCTGCTAAAAGAAAGCAAGAACCCAGAGAAAATGCACATCGAAATATTCTGTCGTTATTGCAATGGTTAAAATATCAAATCAAACAGATACAGTTGGCAATACCAGGTCACTGCTGGCCTGCTTACAAGCAAAAATTTCCACAATTTAATTCAGATTAGAGTCATATTGTTGTTTATCCTTCCTGGAAGCAGGTGGATCTGGCAGACCAGCACTGGGTCGTGGTTCTTGTCGAAGCTGAACACATGTTCGATACTCCTGTATGATGATGGCTGTATTACGGTGAAGCCCCAATTTACGTGGGGGTTACGTTCTTAAAACTGAGGGGAAAAAAAACCCCGCCAGTACTGGATGCGATCCAGAAAAGGCCTAAAGCAAATTTGGGCAGCATCGTAATGCGGTAAGAACCAAACAAAAACACACAATAGCTAAACAGTATTAGCAGCTACACACCCCATGGTATCGTACATTAAACTGTTAGAGGTACAGTCCCTGTACTTTACATCGTTTGTTACAAAATTCTCAATTTATATTGTTCTAAATAATTTAGTTTGAAAACTTCCAAAAATGCATAAAAGTAACATTTATGTTCCTTACTCTACTGTATTTCTGTTTTACGCAAAATTATGGAGATTGCAGCAAACTACAGGTAGTTAGGTCCTATGAAAAACTGCAAAAAACTGAAACTGCAAAATGTAAAACCAACTTTGTGAGGTTTTACTGTACTCCTGTAATACTTGGCAAACAAAATTATCATTTTTTGGTGTCGTTTGTCTTGGGTGCTGAAACATTTGAATGCCACAAATGACAGAGCAGTTCATGGAATGACCATCTGTCTTCATTGTCTTTTCCTGGTAAAGTCACAGGAAGCTGGTGTCCATCTCTAGGGACATTTGGACATGTCACCAGTCCATACGCAATGTGGACACTGAGCTTCATGCACACCCACAATGTGACTCTTACAAAACTCCATTAAGTGCTGGTGATGCTGTGTAGGGGTGCAACAATACAGAAAATTCACAATTTCTTTTAGGTTTGATGCTTTAGTCTCACAGTTCAATATTTTTTTTATGTTAAAAAAAAAAAAAGATACATTTCCACTCCCTTCTTAACATAAAATTTATTTAAATTCATTATGAACATTTGTTTAACCTCAAAAGTAGTTTTGAAATTAAATGTTGCTGAAACAGCAACTTTCTCAGTGGATCTGTGCTCAACAATGCAGCGTAGGAGGAGTCGAACGCAGATCAACTGAGCATCTTCAGAAGACAAGTTGATAAAATAAATTTTAAAAATCTGCATTTTTCAATACATAGTGTGTATTGACGAGTTCGATATGGATACATGTATTGTTGCATCCCTAATGGTGTGATATGCATCTTTTCCTGCCTGGTGGCCTTCATTAGCTGCTTTGACTGACGCTCCAGCATCTGCCTGATAACGCTAATAGTCCAACTATGACACCACCTTCTGGTGTCTGCTGCTCTAAAAGCTCCTGCCACACCATGTGTTGGTGCTTGACCTTTTTGTCAGTGATTATATGTTCAGTCACTCATATGTTGTGAGGACTTGTGTGTTTGTGATAGTGGAAAATCTCTCAGCAAAAAGGTTGCTGGATTGCTTCTTGACCTGGGGTCTGTTAGTGGAGTTTTACATGTTCTCCCTGTGTATGTGTGGGTTTTCTCCTGTGGATGGATGGATGGATGGATGGATGGATGGAGATTTCCCTAGATTGTTGGGCTTCTTTTTTTTTTAGATAATTAGAAAGAAAAAATACAAAACAATGAGGTATAATTTTCATATTTTTAATTTACAACCATCAAAAGTTATAGCAATGCTTTAGAAACAGTAAAAAGTGATAAAATATGTTAAGATTCTTTAAAAAAAATGTACAGCTGGAGAAAGAAAAAATAGGTCACGAACACAAGTAAGTGAGGTGAGTCAGGGGTGGGTGGTGAGGGAAACACATACAAGTACACAAAAGTACAAATAGGAAGTGGTAACATTAAAGTAAAACCTCTAACAAGTTATTGTCATGAGCTCTGTGGTTAAACTCTATTTGGTGAAAAAGCTCCAAGAGCCTAAAGCTTCATATTTGATTATATTTTCACCCAGAACATTCATAAAGCTCATTTACATTCATGCCACATTTACTCTGGTGTTCTCCCTCTCTTTTTTTCTTTATCGCCTTTAACATCTCTCTCTATTTTCTCTTTCATTAGCTCTCCTTCCTCCTCTTTCATGTCACTTCTTCAGCAGGGGCTGAAGCGGCAAGGCTGGTGGCTTCTCTCCGCGGCGTCCTTGCCGTGGTTTTTGAGCAGCTGTTTGGCTGTGATAAAAGAGAGCAAAGAGGAGAAGTTTTCACACTAATTACGACACAATAATGAAGCGCTCGGTAAAAAGGCGCGGCGAGAACGAAGGTCAAACAGTCATTGGTGGAAAAGAGAGTGGAGTCTATTAGAGAGTATCTGTGAAATGAGAGGAGAGTGCAGTAATGGATGGAGGCGTGTTAAAAACATTTACCGCTCACACTGGCAGTACTTCTTGGATTTTACCATCATGGCCTTCATTTTCATCATTCTCTATTAAATGAAAATAAATAAATGCAACATTATGGTGTTTGCTCAAACCACTTCATTTGTTCTATAATAAATGGCGGATTCATTCACCTTCTTTCTTCTGATTCTCATCACCGTGACAATGACGACGACGATCAGGAGGATCACAATCAGGCTGCCCACTCCGATGGCGACCCACACCCACCAGATGAGGCCCAGCAGGGTCAGTTTACCGGCGCCTTCAGGTGGACGGCTTTTGCTACCTAGATGAATAAAGACAATCAAAAAGTTATGGTCAGTGGAGAATCACTTTGTGCAAAATGTAAAATAACATTAAGAGTTGAAACTACACACAAGTGGAATTGCAAGTTGGATTATTAACATCCTTTGAATTTGGAGACCCTGGTTGTTGAGGAATGAGTTGGTGTGGGGCTGGAGTGGTTGGTTTAAGACCTGAAAAAAAAAACACTTCTTAATTTTGGCAGCTTTTATTGTAAAACAAGAAGTTTCTTAGGGTAGAAGCATCATACCAGTTACAGTGATACTCAGGTTTTTGATAAAAAATTCATTTTCATTCGTCACTTGAAGCTGCCAGGTCCCTCCATGTGAGGCCTGTACATGCTCAAGCTTAATTGGGTTTGATGTCTCCTTTTCACCATCCGGCTTCAGCCACTTAACTTTGAAGGTCTGGCTTAGTCCTGATATCCGACACTGCAGCGTGGCCTCGGTGCCCACCTTGAGATGGCCAGAGGGAACAACAGAGACTGGGAGAGACGCAGAAGAAGGTACAGTGAGAACCACAAAGTCCGGAGAACCCAAGATCAGTAAAACTACATAACGTTCTCTGATAGGAGAGTCAGTCAATTCTCTATTTATAAAAATGATTTAGGGAGATTTTATTACAGTTCTGACAGTCGATGGTAATAAAGATGGACATTAACTTTCAATGTTTTAAATCATGTCAAACTCAAGCCAAGAGCTTCAAAGATGCATTAATATGTTAAAATAAGTGTTTTTTGCTTTAAAGCCAGCATTGACCATAAACTGTATCTCCCATAAGTTATGTTGATTGTTTTAACTGTAAAATGACAGCATCCCACTATTAGTTGGAGGTGCACAGGGCTCAAAAGTAGCCAGCAAAATATGTCATGTAAAATCTCCATTTCACTGCATTTTTGCTACTGCTCAATTCTACACCCCACCAGTGATAATTCCAGAGGAAAGTGGGAGAGTTTTGAATTCAAGATAGCAGCTACTCACCACAACTCGGTGCATAAAACTCTCTTACTTTTAATATTTTCTGTTTATTTAGTTCACATTTTGTCAGTCTGACTAAATTTTAACACATTTAACATTTGAACACTAGTATTTTTCAGTGTTTGTAAAAGGACGTGTTAAAACGATGCAGGAAATACCACATAGAGCTCAGTTATTGTTTGTTAGCGGTGCTCAGCCGTAGCAAAGAGACAAATATTGTGACATTTCTTGTTTAGTCAAAGTTAAACATGAAACGTTAAAGTTAATTACGACTGGTGCTTTGAGGGTCACCAAAATGCTCATGAGGCCCTCCCTTGATGAAAATTATTTTGACACAACTGAACTAAACTGAAGCTAAAATGTTCAGTTTTGTTGGGAGCTTCCATGTTGCGTTTTTGGAGTCTGTGGATTACTACAGAAATCCCACTGACACAACCTCACAAATCATTCAGGTATTTCTTTTTAAAAGAATGCATGTTTGAAAAAACATCAACAAGGTAAGAAACATCAACAAAAAATCAACACCTGAAAATTTTAAATATCTGAAGTGTATTTTTAGTTTTTAAGTCAGTATTTTAGTCTCCATGGAGAGGAGGAACTTAATGCAGTCAGTCAACCACTGGGTGGGGCTCACCTTTTGTGACTTCAACTTTCTACTTCCAGCCCTGTGTCTAATTTTAATTTATCTCAATGTTTTTGAAATAATAAATTTTCAACAAGATGCAATTAGAAAACTAAATTAAGTGTCCAACAGACACAAATTAATTTATGGCTCTGTTAAATAAAAATATCTTATCAGTAGTTTTTGCAGTAAAACTAACTTCAAGAAATGAAAGTTTGTGAACAAAAACACATTTTGCACTAAAGTTACTATCTGCTGACTGAATTTTAGTTTAGTTTAGTTTTTAGGGTATCGACTGTCACATGCTGTGAAACACTGAACTGAATGTTTGTTTACATTTTGCAACTCACCTGAGATCACAGTAAGTGTTTGTTCAACAGATTTACCATTCGCTTTACAAACAAACTTTCCACCATCTTTTTCTTCAACCTTAGAGATTTCCAGATTTTCATTTCTTGATATTGATTTGTCTTTAATGTGACTTGGACCTAATGCAAAACATACATAATAATGCAATATTAAAAATGATAATTTGGAAAATAAAAATTTGTTTGAATTATTTAAACGCTTCTTATTTTGTGCAAACCTTTGGAGCTGCGACCAGTTAGGGTCTCAAGTCTATAAATCAGTTTATTTTCATGAAACCACTCCACTCGGTCTGCTTTTCCAGCTCCACAATTTAAGGTGACTTTCTGTCCGACCTCTGTGATGACGGAGTTTCCTGTTGCAAAGAGCGCACCCAGCACTGAGGAGAGAGGATTAGTTTTAAAACCTCAGCTATTACAGAAACATCTGAATTCATGACGTTAGACCATTTACCAGCTTGAACTGGGGAAGTTGAAATGAGAACACAAACCACATTCAGTTTTTATTAATTCTTTAGGTAGATTCAAAATCCTTCTTAATAATCTTTTAAAATATATATTTAGAAACAAACTTACCAAACCAGATAATTGTCTTCATTCTAAATGTTGAATCTGAAAATTATAAAAACAATAACTATAGATGATAAAATGATAAAGAAGCAGTAATACAGTAGCTCCTAGTGTGAGAACAAGCATCCATTTTATCACATCTGTAGCTTCTGTTTGAGAGCACTTTACCAAAAAACATGTGATCCTTTAACCACCAAGTTCCTTCTCTACTTCCTTCCTTTCTTTCTCCATTTCATGCATTAAAAAAGAAACTTCACACAACAAAAAATCTTTCTGGGTTTAAAAACACTCAAGTTTTTTAACAAAGAAGCAAATGAGCATTTGCTTGTTCTTTAATTTGATTAAAATTAAGGTGCTTCTGCTACAGATGCTGTGGTTTCATAAAAATGTACGTCTAAAAGATGTTGGACATGTTTGGCTGCTGTTAAACATAAATATGTGATTCAATTGTTACTGTAAATTATTTCAAACAGTTAAGAGATTTTAAAAGTTTTAAGAACTTTTGGCAAGCTGAAACACTGTTTAAGCACATTTCTTTCAAACATTTGATCAGTTCAAAAAGCAACAAATTATTCACTTTATATACATCAATAAGATCACTTGGTTAAAATCTGGCAGATTTCATGTTGTACCAAAGTAACAGAAAAACACTAAGTTGCTCTTTAATGAGCTCAAATTAAAATTACATTTTTAGCTTTAATAAATCGAAAGAATTAATCGTATTTCTCACTTTTCTCTATGTGGGACACTTTTATTTATACTTCAACAGTTAAACTATGAGCAAAAACTGATATAAAACAGAAATTGAAGTCAGTTTTAATTCACTTTGCATTTTGGAATTAAAAAAACATCGAAACAAGCAGTTCCACTTATTTAAAATAAAAGGAAGAAATATTTGAGATCTTACCTGAATTTTTACGTCGAAATTAGAATTTTTGTGCCGTTACTGAAGCGTAAAGTCTCATCCTTTCAGTTCTTCTTGGCTCTGAAAACCAAGTCTGCAAGGATGCAAAAAGCTGTAGAATGCGGAAGAGACGTGAAGAGAAACCAGCACTTTGGAAAGTTGTAGGCCAAAGTAAACCCCAGCTCTGTGGGTTCGCTACATCTGCCTGTTTTCTTGCAATCAAGGGCATTCTGTTCGCAGAGCTCAGGGAAGTTCAGCACAGAAGAATTTCAAAATACAGCCAAAATAATTGAAATAAGACAAAAAACAAGTGACAGAGAGTAATCTTTATTTATCACAGCAAAAGTAACAAAGCATTTGTTTCCAAAATAAAAAACAAATAAAACACAAGTCACCCCTCACCAAGCTTTTTAGAAAAACATGTTGATTTGGTGTTTTTATGTATTTTTTCTTTGTGACTTATTTATATTTATAGTTTTTTTTATTCTTGTGACGGGTGCTGAACTGATTTTACTTCCGCACTCAGACGAGTAGAGGAGGCTGAGTGGAGTTAAAAGTGGTGACGCCGAGCTGCAGCTATCCGGTAAAAGAGTGGGGCGGCTGGAAGCAACGTGTTTGAACAGATGAGGGCAGTGACCACTGATGGCAGTCGGGGATGGATTAGCCTTAACAGTTGAGTAAACATTAATTAGGAGTGAACATACTCAGCGGTCTTAATCATTTGTTTTTTTTGGGTGGGGTGGGTGTTTCCTGAAGCAGGCTGAATATATTCTCTGAGCAAAACCTGGATCTCATGCTTTAACGGTTGATAGGTAGTCCTCAAACTTCTGTTCCTAACCTGAATAAAACTGTGAAATCAGTGGATCAAAAGGAAACATCAGAAAACCACCACCCCCTGAACACCCTTATCTGTACATTTACACCAATCTATTTAACTGTGTACAGGCAAATCTGGGAGAATTATTTACAGTTTTGTCAGTTGTGAAGCAGGTCGGGGCGTTTGTAAGAGCTTGCTGTTAGGAGTTTGTTGGCGTCTGCACCCCCCTGGTCTTATTCAGACACTCTGCGATAGAAGTAAAGATAACCCAGATCTTTGGGAGGCTTCTCTGAAGCGCAGACCTTCTGATCGTTGAAGATGACCCACCTGTCAATCACAAAGATATAACTTTTTAAAGCACTACAGTAGATGGAACACTTTAAGAAGTACAGACTGCTACTGATGTGAATCAGTTGTGTAAGATTTATTTTGGACTTGGGGTTCTGCTGCCCCCTGCTGTAGCAACACAAACCGACCGCTTTGTCATTACTCTACGTTGCTCCCATGACTCAAGTGTCAGAACAAATATTTTTGTGTCAGATGTGCCTTTTTAAAAATTTTTTAGACATGTTTCAATATTTTAACAGTTGTGTTTTTCTTAAGAGAGGACATATGCCAAATCCACCTTTTTAGCTCTTTACTACTCAAATGTGCAAAATATTATATCATCTCATCTTATTTGGGACATTTATATTCTCCAGTCATACTTTAAACCCAACTATACTGTCTATATCTTTATCTTATACAGTTTATATCCCATAAGATTTATCAAGTCCTTCATTTGCTTTTAAAGAGACAGCGTCAAAACGAGTTGATCTGAGACACCTCATAAAAGGGGCGACAGAGCGGCTTGTGGAGTTAAAATAAGGAGGAATTCAGACCAAAGCATTGCAGTTCCACTTTATATAGACTCACCTGAATGATTTAAATATGAAAAGGAAGGATTTAAAAGCACACTGAAGGTTAAAAACTTACTGCTGGTCCTTCTTGATGTGACAAACGTAGTGGCCACACATGGTGCTCGTTCCCATGTGACTGATGAACGCAAACAACTCGTACTCTGGATGAAGAGGAGAATCAGACCAGCGGTTAGCTCTAAACTTGATGTGACACTGATGCAAACAAGATGTAAGCAAGAATGTTTTTCTCTGAACTCACTTCCTGGTCCGTCTCTGACGCGAGGCCCGGGCGGAGGATCCCTGCCTCCCTCGCTCTCCGCAGCAGAGCGGCCGCCTTCAGACACATCCATGGACTCCAGGTCGTCCAGGTGAGAGAAGATCCAGTCCACCGCGCGGTCCAGAATATTACTCTGTGACGGAGGAAGGTCAAAGTAAGACTTGACGAAATAAGATTCTTTTTGTTGAGTTTCTTACACATTTGTTTAAGTTAGAGGGTAAAAAAATATATTTGCTTGTTTTAATTTGTATTAAAGGCCATCATAACTTCACTGTTCATCTACAAAAAACACATTTCACATTCTTTTCTCTTCTCTAGTCCTGTTTTCTTTTACTCTATTCTTAGACACTTCAGAAATTTGTTGAGTTTTTTTTTGGCTTACAGCTCTGAGACAATCTGATGACAATGCTGGTGTAAAAAATACAATTTTATGCCTGTCAAACTGCATTATCTTTTTGTGTGTTTTTCATAAATGAACCTGAGGGGGGAAAATTGTTTGTCCTACAAGCTGTTACCTAAACACACAAATTAAACTAGGTCCTGTGCCAAGATGGCTGCTGAAAATTGACTTGTTCTTCTTTTGAGATTTGTGATTAGGTCTCAAGTGTAGTGAGATAAAGGCAGCTATGGTGTATTGGTAAAAAAAAATTGTGATAATTGAATTTTGTCAAAATAATGATAAAAGGTACCTTGACGGAAACGTCTAAAATCGAAAGAATATTTTGAAGCACTTTTCTGAGCAGTACATGAACTATCAATAATTTTAAGGACGCTCATGAAACTACTTTCAACACCAGCTGGAAAATCCCCAAATCCAAATATTGTTTGAAGTTCCCTCTTTCAAATGATGTCCAGAAATCCCCAATAGAATAACAAAAAATTGGATTCAGATTAATTTTCTGGGGGTCTTATTGATTAGCAAGTCGTGTATCTGGAACTGCTCATGACATCAGGATGTTCTTGGAAAATGGGCCTAAAAAATCTATTAAAGTGAAAATCACAATCCTTTTTTCTCAAACGATAAGTTTTACTTTTGGTTTTGGCCATGAAGTCACAAAATGTCAACATAATTTGTGTCAACAAAAAAAGTCCATGTCTTTTAGTTCAACACTGGCATTTTGTTGAAGTCGTGACTTTTCTGAACCCTAACCAAGCCCTTTTATTGTCTATACTTTACCAAAAGTTGACAAAAAGGTTTATTACCCTGGCCTGTATATTTAAGTTAGTTTGACAAAATGTATAAGTCACTGATATGTAGTTTAGAAAAACAAAAACTGTCTGAAAATTGTCATAATTTGACAAACATTATTCTGAATTACTCAATATATAATATAATTCTGACAATTTGACAGAAAGTTAGAAGAAAACAAAAATAGTCGACTATTCTCAAGACGTCTTTAAGAGTTTACAAAAAAGTCTGACTCTCACAAAAAATTAAATCTATATATATACATACACATACATACAAAATGAGAAGAGAGTAAAAATTTTGTACAATAAAATGACTCTTCTACATGCTACAAAGAGAACATGGCAACACAAGTCTCATTTCTACGTAGACAGAGTTTGATTCTGACCGTTGCTCGGAGTGCTTTGGTTGCCTGATCTCGGCTGAAGCCCATGGACACGATGGTCGCCAGGTGTTCCTCGGACAGGCTCTCTGTGGGAGTGGTTCCCAGTCCAGAGCTGCTGCCTGGCAACACCAGGGGAGCCGAAAAGTCTGCAACAACAACCAGAAGATGAGAACATGAAACCTAGGAGGGCTCAACTGGAATGCTGCCTGGTAACTTCCTGTTTTCCTCCACACACACCTGGATCATCCATGTGGCTCATGATCCAGTTCATGGCAGCGTCGATTCCAGTGTTTCCAGTGTAATACACCGCTTTCCTGCAGGCCTCCAATGGGAATCCCATTTCACACAGCTGGGACACAGTGGAGTCATCGAGAACAGGAGCTGAGAGGGAGTAGAGACAAAACCCTTGAATTACTTGAACGCAATAAAATAATAAAACCAATAAAAACATTTTAAAAAGGAACATGTAAAAATCATGTTTGAAAACATTACTTTCAAGATTTTTTTTTAAATGCGAGTCAAATCAAATCAAATAAATGATGAACCAAAGCAACGGACGGACTCGTGGAAACGGAAAAGAAGGAAATAAAAAGTGGACATAAAAAAAACACGACGGAGGAAGAGAAAGAGCAGAAAAGACAGACAGACTGACACAGCAGTGGGGAGTACAGCGAGTCGTCCTCATCGTTGCCATGGGAACCCAGGATACCTTTAACCTCCACATCTGGGGTCATGAGTGGGGGCGGGGCCACCTCAGGAAGAAGCTCCTCCCCTGGCTGCTGACCGGTGGCACGCAGCGCGCTCAGGTCCAGAGTATCCGGAACGTCGATGCTCACATCTGTCCAAACAAAACCAGTCAGGTTATAAAATGGTTTGTTTCAAAAAGGAAAGGAAAAAGGAATTTATAAAAGGAAATTTATAAAAGGAAATTTCCTTTTTTCTGTTATGTTCTTCAAGTAGCTGACAATATTCTTGAAAAAGATTTCCTAAACATAAAACTGAAGGCTAGGAACAGGGACTTCTAAAACATTATTATTATTATTATTAAACATTATAATTACTGAAGCTTTGTTTATTCAATTAGCAGATAATCCTCTTAAAACACTTGAAGAATTTACATCTCTTCAACACAAACTCCAAACGGATTCTTTGCTCACCCAGTTTCTTCGGCACCCAGTCGAGGCCAAAAGTAAACTTTTTAATCTGGATGACCAGGTGGTCGGGGAAAGAGGCAAAGCGAGTTGTTCTGACAGGTGAGACAAAAAAAAGACAATTACACACATTTTAAAATTTGTCTCAATTATTTTTTCTGTTTGTGAGGCCAGGTCTGATCTTACTTGGTAGCAGTAGTCTTTGCTTGAACGGCTGAACTCCAGAAGTCCGTGAGGATCTCCGGTTCACTGAGAGCTGCCATGCAGGCTGAGAAGGGGATTTGTGCACGCACTGTTGGTGCTGATGTGTCCCCCTCCTCACGGCGACGCTCTGCTTCCTGAAGCTCTTCTGTGAAACACGGCAAGTAAACTAACTTAACCAGTTGTGTTCAGTTTTATAAAAATCCTGGTGCATTTATAACTGTTGATAGAGCTGCACAATATATCATTTGAGCATCGTCAGCACAATCCATGTAGTCACACTGCAGGTCCTGTGGTGTAGGAGGAAAATTCAATCAACATCCTATATAGGAACTAAACCATAATGCTTGGTTTATACTTCAAAATGACACAAGACAGCTGATTACGTCCCTTCGGAGGTCTTTTTCTGACTGAGATGAATCAGTGTTGTGTTGAGAGAGGAGTTGAAAGAGGAAAAAGGTTTTTTTTTGTTATAGGCAGAACAGGAAAGGAGTGAATGTCTGCTACATGTTCACGTGGTCTATAGGAGCAGACCAGCTCCTCATCAAAGCTTAATCTTCATCTTGATAATTCAACCAGCCTCAGTGAACAGATCATTTTCAGCAAAATAACATGCAGATAGACGCGCTGCTCTGCTCCGCATGAGCAAACATGCCCAGGAAGTTTTGACCAATCACACACTGAGTTCTGAGTGGAGACAATGCACACGATGGCTGTCACCGGAGATAACAAATGGAAGTTATGCAATTTTTGGTCACTCAGCAGAGAGAGCAACACGTGTGACTTGAAGTATAAACCAGCCTTAAGTCATTGCACTCATAGTCATGTGTTGCCGCTTTTATTTTGACGGGTTACTTTCGCTGATGAAAGCAAGTGGCCTTGTTTCAAAAAAGCTAAAATTTTCATTTTGTTGTGAAACTTCTGGGACAATAATGGCAATGTTTTTCTGAAAGGTGTTGCTGGGGAATTCTCAAGCTGTGGAGGAAGACAACAAGGATTCTTGACAAAAATGAGGAAAATTAGTATATTTGCAGAAAGTTGGAAGGAAAAATATAGGTAAAATTCAGCTAATAATAAAGCGCGATAAAAACAGAAACTAAGACAGACACAGAGGCAACACACTTGTTGGTAAAACACAGCTCACGTTTGCACATGATAGAAGAAAACAGGAACTCAGGTCCCAGCACAATAAAAGCAATAAGAGATAAGAATAACTCAAACAAAAACATACTTGTAACATGCACACAAAGGTAAGATCAGTGCAGGTTAGAACTTTATTCAAGTCATCTGTTGAAATTTTCTGTATTTTTTCATTTTGCAATGAATATTGCAGAGTGAAAAAAAAATTGCAATGTCAGTTTTTTCTAATATAGTGCAGACCTACTTGTTGACATCTTAAACCTTGGACCCGGTGCTCCTCACCTGTGTTTGTAGCATGGTCCATGGGCACGGGCAGCTGCACGATGTAATCCACCCGCTGTGTGTACTTGGCTTTTTGTGACTGCTGGCAAACTATCTTCTCCTCCACCAGAAACCTGAATGCTTCTGATGGATTGGCCCCAGAGCGACAGTTTCTCTGAAAAAAAAAGACAGACAGACATTGATTTAAAGAGGACTGATGAGAGACAAAAATAAAAAGAAAGCAGCTTTACCTCCACCATGTTTATGAAGTGCAATAAAAACTCCTGGGCATCCTGCTGTCGATTGGTGGAGAACTCTGGGTGGCCTCGTCCAACGAGTGCTTTAAACATTTGCGGTGCTATTCCGATTTGGTCACCCTGCAGGAAAAGCATCAAGGGAAAGGTGTTGAGTTTGATTTAGCTTCACCTATTTGAGAGCGAATCCCGAAAACAAGAAACTTAAGACTTTAAAATCCACTGTGACACGTCTGTTTCTTCTTACTCTAGGTTCAGATGCACCGTTTTCATCTCCAGGGTCTGGTGCTGGTTTGGAATACTCTCCTGACAACAGCCCATAACCCAGTTTAGCTCTGTGGAAAACAAACAAAGCTGACATCAATGAACAGCCAACAAACCTCATAAAGCAGAGTCCTACAGGAGAGGAGGATTTAGGGAAGAAAGTGGAAAGTTTATTCATGAAGGAGAGACTTTGTTGTGTAGTTTAAACAACTTCTGCTTTTCAAACAATATTTTTTTAAATTAGTGTTTACTGAAGCGAGAGTTTTCCTTCCATTAGTCTCACATACAAGTGAAAACAGGAAGAAAAAAAAGAGGTTTGCATAAAAGAAAAATCACTTATTTTTAAAATATATTATCCATCACTGTCCTTTCTTTCCTGCTGTTCCTCTCTCAGGTGGTTTCAGGCACCTTATGGTAATTTCAGAATTTGTTTTATCTAACGAGGACACTCACACTTGAGTTTTGAAGTCCTGGGTTGGGTCACTTGGCGCTTCATCAACAATCTTGTCAAAATTTGACACGTATCTGCAGGACATGAATAAAGTGCTTTTGTTATATTAAAATGATGGACACCTTAAATCAATTTCTCTCTCCTGTTTTATTCACATTAAATGTAATATTCTCTTTTCAGTCTGCTGATAGCAACAACAGCTGAGAGAGAAAGAATGATGGAGATTGATTGATTGATGAATGAATGAATGAATGAATGAATGAATAAATAAATAAATAAATAAATAAATAAATAAATAAATAAATAAATAAAGCACTGACTTGCTCTGGAAGTCTGGAACGGTGAAGAGCACTTGCATGACAGAATTGAGGTAGCAGCTGTTTCCCAGGTTCCTCATGCCGGTCAGACCGGGCCCAAACAGGGGCTTCAGGGTGGTACCAGACTCCTGGATCACCTCCCACTCCCCTACACGCTGGTTCACAGCAATCTCCAACTCTGTCATTGTCCGCTCAGTCTGAGAGAAGGAAATTTAAAACCTGTAAGAGGCTGGAAGATGTGGAGCGAGTCTTGATTTATAAAAAGGCAACAGAATGAGGAGCAGAACTAGTGGGACTGAAGGGTAATGACTGCAGGCAGAAGAGCAAGAACCTATAAAACGACAGCGCTGAGAGCTGCAATCTGCCGCCTGCTTGATTTCAAACACTTTCTCTGCACCCTGTGTGTGGCACATCATTAAGTGCATGCAGAAATGTATTAGAAAGACAAAACACCACATTAGAGAACAGTGAGAGGTACATTGATCTTAAAAACTGACATCTGTGTGATCCAAGTTCTGCACAGGAGAAGCAGATGGTTCAGAAATTAATGGCAGCAGGAAATCAGGAAACATACAGGTGTTCAGAAAAATTGAGAAGGGGACAGATAAAATGTAATGTCTAGAGTTGTGACTGGTTTTCAACAAATTCTGTTTTATTTTATTTCTGCTTGTTGATGGCTCTGTAACAAGAAGTTGATACTTTAGAAACATAATTGGCATCGGCCTCCAAAACCAGCATCACTGATGGGTCAGGCACAAAATCCATACTTTGATATCATTATTTATCTTCATTCATCTGGAAAATTCGTGTGAACCCATTTCTGCTGTGAACCAAGCCGTCTGTCTCCTCATAGCGTCTTTCTTACAGTGATTTTATTGGTACAGAGAAAAGCAAGACAGCAGCTTGTCATGTCGGTAATGCAAGCAGTCAGAGGCAGAAGCTGTGTTTTATTGCACAATAACTTTGAATAGCTTTGCCCCACCGTACCCGTTTGAACTGCTGCATCCCTATAGTCCCTCCCACTCCCTCAGATCAGCTGATCAGCTGCTCCTGAGGGTCCCTAAAACCAGACTCAAACTCAAAAGGGGATTGATCTTTTGCTGCAGCAGCTCCTAAACTTTGGAACAAGCTACCCCTCCAACTCAGACAGGAAAAACATCAAGGAGACAACTGGAAACAGCAAATTCTCTCTTCAGAATAGCAATCAAGTACTAGACAGCAGAAAGGGCTAAATAGTTACAGTATAATTAGATTAGGAAATATCTGCAGCCTTTTGGAAAACTTAATTTGAAGGCAAGCTTAAAATTAAACGTAAAGGGGCAATATTATGTGTTTTTCATGCATATATTTAAATTCTATACCATAATAAAGTAACTATTTCCCCTTTAGTTGTTATTAAAATGCTCTTTATATAGAAAATAAACTTGACTTCTCATCATATCTGTTTCTGAACACCTTGAAATTGGTCTCTGTCTCTTTAAGAACCTCCTTCCACTTCAGAACACACCTCAGTAACAGTATGGGGCATCTTCTGAATGAGTCTATTACAAAGTATTTTTCATGTAAAGTCAAACTCACCTTCTCCATGGTCATCATGTCGATGCCAAAGTGAGATAAATGCTCCGGTAACTTAGAATCCAGCACCATGTCATCTTCATCATAGGAATACACATCTATTCATATAAAGCAAACAAAACAAGTGAAGGCAATGATACACAAACAGAAAGACATAGTCAATACAGTTCCAAACTTTCTATAGATAATAGAGAACACAAATAAAAATTATTATCTTTACTATAAAAGTAAATCCTTAGTTTGTGTTTGCTTACCAGCGCCATCAGGAGTGATGGTTCCGAGTTTGACAGCGAGCGGGTATCCCATCTCCTGGTAGTGGAGAAGAGCGTGGTTGTTGCCCCCCGAGCCATCAAAATACCGACGACCACAAAGCACTTTACCATCTGTCAGGTTCATCCAAAGATTCTCCTGAAGGTCACACACTTCACATCGCCAGCCACTATAAAGAAAACAAAAAAGCATCAATCCTGAACTGTGTTAAAAGAGTAGATCCTAATGTTGAGTTTCAATTTAGAAAAATTGACATTTTAAAGCACTGAACAAAGAGCTGGGACTTCACCTGGGAGGGATCTTGAGTCCATTGTCAAGTTGTTTCAGGTCAGCTGCATGCTTCGACTCCTGTCTCACCTCTCCATCCCACTGCTGAACTTGTAACGTGTGAGACACTGAGTCGGCTGCCATGATACCCGCCATTGACAGAGACACCTAGATGTAAAAAAAATTCAATAAAAATACATAAACAAGCTTAAAAGTAATGTGTTAAAAAATCTGTAAGGTTTATTTTGTAGCCAACTACTAAATAAACCTTACAGATTTTTTGGTGAAGGTGCCCATCTGCAATTTCTTATAATATACACTGACATCCAACAGAGATAACTTACCCGCTCTCTCACAACATCAGGCATTGTGGCAAGGTCCTCTGAAGTCACCTCCTGTCTGTCTGGTAAAATGACCACCTTTACGTCTTCCTCATATTGCTCCTGATCAACATCAAAGCCTCCTTCAATCCCTGGAAAGAAGAGAAATAGAAGCAGATATTATTTCTAAGTGAGGACTCTGGATGACTGTTTTTACAAAGGCGTCACTGAACAGCTGAGACTTTTGGGAAAAAGTCAGACAGAGGAAAACTGTCCACAGTCCTCATAAAAAAAATATCAATGGGTGTGTCACTGAAGTCTCCTGCAGTAGCCTTGCTTCGGTTGTTCCCTCTTCAAGGGTCTCCACGGTGACTCATCTGCCTCCATCTCACACTGTCTTCACTCCAACTACCTCCATGTTCTCTCCAACTGCATCCATTTATCCTCACTTTGTCTTTTTCATGGCAGCTGCATCTAAACATCCTTCTACCAATATACCTACTGTTCCTCCTCTGGACGTGTCCAAACTATCTCAGTATGGCCTCTTTAACTTTATCTCCTAGTTGTTCAACTGATTGTGTACCTCTGATGGTCTCATCTTTTCCATCCTTGTTACTCCCAATGAGAAACTCAACATCTTGCAACAGCAATTTTTAGTAAATCCTTCCAACTACAATTTACAAGATGTGACACTAAAATAACTACATACTGTCCATTTGCCATTGTTAAACCTGCGCAAGGTAAATGATAATTGAAATGTACTTCTATGGAGTCTTTCTAGACAACCTGGCTACTCAAAGTGCTAAACAACGCAATCTGTGTCCTCATTTATAGGGTTCAGTGTCTTATTCAAAGACACTTGGTAATATGACTGCATACTGTGAGAAAACAAACTTCCAATTCTCTTGGTTAGAGAACAATTGCAATAAACACTGAGCTACAGTCATCTCAAAATTGTCCAAATGATGGCAAACATGTCCTCTATTGATTAAACCAAATAAAGAGCACAGTGTTAAACTGTTTTTGGTAAACTGTTTGTTTTATTCTTTTGTAAACATATATCCATTATGCGTGCCAATGTAAAATGTTTCTGGCAAACTCACCTATGGCCAATCTAGTGGGCTTTTTCTTAGGTGGGTGTCCAGAGCCAGAGTTATTGTCATCTTCCTTCTGTGAGCAAAAAAATAGGATTTTATGAAGAACAATGTGAGAAAATGTGCCAAACATTTAGCTGCATGACATCAGGAGGTTTAAGTTGTGAAAGTCTACCTTGGCCTTACGAGTCCGGGTGATGTGCAAATAAGCTCTCTGACCGGTCCGAGCGAGGTGTCTGTCCACGAACTGACTGCCAAAACCCAGGAAACTGTTCATGCACACATACAGGCCTCCTTCACTCTCCTGTAAAGAAAGCACATGGAAATAAATTGAGACAGCCTTAACCTTTTTACAATCTTGTCACAATATATTATTTAAAATGGAACCTGTCCGTGCTTAGTGACAAAGCATCAGCTGGTATAACAAACAACTACTCTACTCTTAGCTTTTCTAACAGCTAGCTAACGTTTACTACAAAGCAACTAATGTTAAGTTTTGTAATCCAAGTTCGTAGTAAAATATAAATAAAATGAATATGTTCTAATAAGTTAGAATTAAGTTATTTGCATTTCACTTGTGACAGTTGTGGCAAAATATGTGCGATAAGTTGCTTTCTGATTTGCAGAGATAGCTAAAAGAGCAAGTGCAGCTAAGTTTTCATTACTATGCTAAATTAGCTTAGCTTGACGCTAGCTTATCAGTTAGCCGAGGGAGGGAAAAACATTAAGCCAGTTTGTCAAAGTAGACCAAAATGATATGCCAGAGTGAAGTAAGTGTGACTAATGTGATAAGAAAAACCTTACTGCTTCTTTTGTTAGCTAAGCATGTTATTTATGAAAGAAAAGACTCACCGGCGAGGAAAATGACAGGGCGCATTCATCTTTGTGGACACGGTCTCCCGGCTTTGGAACACGAATTGTGGACAAAATCGACATCAAAACATCACCAACATCCGCCATCGTAGACCCACTAATTTTGGTACTCAATAGGGCTTTTTGTTCTTGTGAATTTGTCCACTGAACCTTCAGATTACCCGTCTGTTGTCTAGACTGCCTGCTACCGTCTGTGTTTGCCTGAATGAATCATGAGATGCTGCCTTGTGTTGAGGGAAGGCCGAGCGCGAGCTGTTTATGGCAAGCCAATGTATCATATAATAGTAAAACACAGGCTCTTAAAAGTAAATAATCTAAATTCAGTCCTAGTCTATCTATCTATCTATCTATCTATCTATCTATCTATCTATCTATCTATCTATCTATCTATCTATCTATCTATCTATCAAGAAAGTGGTTTGATTACATGCTACAACAATTTGCCATACATTACTCTATTTTTCTCTTTACCGTAATGCATAAACTATGGATACCCGTATTTTTTATCATCTTGTAAATTCAAACTGCGACAATATTTAGCAATAGAAAACCTCAGGTCACAACATGATTTATGCGTGGATAGTCAGTTAATTGGTTGATTTGATTACTGTATTATCGTCGCTGTTGCAATGTATTTTTATTTACGGTGTTATAGTTGTAAAACTACGGTAATCATCGTTTCAAACTCAAACTACAACTCCCTCTTGCGGTGATATGGAGTATTGCAGTTTTTAAACTACTGAGGGAGTTTGCAAATCAGTTCGTAACTAATAATTAATTGAACTCGTAAAAACAAACTAAAAAAATGAAGGTCATAAATTTAAATGATGACTATAACATTTAATTTTTTGGACGAACGTTTCTGGCTCGACTTCCTTTAGTTTTAATGACTGAATCTCACTCCTCCTCTTCCTTTAACTCCGTCTCCTCTGGATCTGGGTTTTCGAACCATGGCGCTGCGCTCCGAACATCTATCTGTCTACGTGGCGTTCTGTTCCTTATTGAACTTCTTCGTAGGAGCGTCGTTCGGCAGCAGCTCCGACGTTTTGTCCCTTCTGCAGCCGTATGATTTCTTGTATTACAGCGGGGTTCGGGCTTATTATGGAGAGGAGTGGGCAAAGGCTGCAGAGCTGCTGGAGAAATCCATCGGAACCAGGGAGACCCTGTTGAGAGTCCGCAGACAGTGTCACCAGGACTGTGAGGCGTCTGGGAATGAAGCTTTTAACAAGCTGGGTAACAGCAAATTTAAAAATTGCTCCAAATGAGAATAATGGATCATATTTCCTTTTTATTTCAACTTTTTCTGTATTTAGTCATGAACCTGATTAAATTAGACTCCCATTAATTTCTAACCACTGATTTAAAATTAATTTTGCTTGGTTGATACAACATATTTTCCTTCCAGATTGTTTATTTTGAAGAATTCTTGAGAAGGTAAACAGAAAGTTTCTCCAACAACAATAATGAACAATAGTTAGATTTTACTTGGACCTCAGTGATTATTTACCCTTATACCCATTGCATTATTCTAACGTAATCCATCAATTCATTCATTCATGCATCCATCCATGCATGCATTATCTGAACATAAGTGTCTGAATGTGTGATTTAAATAAATCATGACTTAGGATATAAAGAGAAATTTAACTAATTAGATCAGTCTCTAACTCTGTTGATTCAAAATATTAGAAACAGACAAATAAAAAAACAGTTGAGAAAATTTGGAGAATCTTGAGAAATCTATGTGAAAAGTAAGACCCAGTGTGAAAAGGTTGTCGTTTAGAGTTTATGCTGGTCTGAACAGATATAATTATGTGGTGGAAAACTCTACATTAAATCATGGATGGAAAACAAAATCATCTCACAATGCAGAAACACCCATTTATTAAAAAAACAGGGTTATAAACTAGATTAGGATTTTTCTATTTTAATGTTTTTAATATTTCAAATACTGTCCAAAAGACTCCAATCTAGGGATGGGTGATATGGACTAAAGAATGTATCACAATGATTTATAGGTTTTATCACGGTAACGATAAGTGATGATATATATAATATCAGCCTAATCTTTTGTTTTATAAATCTATCCCACTACATTCTGTCTTGAGAGCCCAAAAATAATACTAGAAGCCACTAAACTACATTAAGTTCGAGTAGTACACCTGTGTTGCAAAACTGACACCCATCAAACAAGACTGAAATATGAGAACAAATTTGACCTTTATTTAAATGGTGTAAAAAGCAAAAATAACTTGGCTTATAAAAATCACAAAGTAGTACAATTGTAAATACAACCTGATTAAAAGAAATACTAATAATTTCAATAAATTCAAATGAACATGTAAAAACTGAAATGCTTTTTTGAGCAAGAATGCAGAAATAAGGCTTACAGGAACATCTGTATATGCTTTACACCTCTATATTTTTGGTCAAAAAGACCAGCATACTAACTGTATACGCAGCTGGATTTTTATTGTTTTTAGCGCAAGACGACAAATTATTACCATGGTGAATTTCTTTCAAGGTGCATCGCACACGATAAAATATCGCCCATCCTTACTCCAATCTGACCCAACACGCTGATGTACTTCCTGTATGATTGCTGATAATGTTCTCTGTGTTGTTAGATTCTGAGGAGGGGAACATGTGGGACCTCTGGGCCTTGGACTGGATCCAGCAGAGAGCTGAGTGTTTAAGGTTCTGTATCGGACGATCCGTCTCACCTGCAGGACAGCTGCCGGTTTCTACTGACATTGAATATGAATTTGACACTCGCAACCCTTACAACTTTCTGCAGGTGACATTCTACAAGGTGAGCTGCTCTCTTAAAGGCAACATAAAAACTGTTTTGTTAATGATGCTGCTTCTGTATTGTTCACCTGTTTTCTTCTTCCCTCAGTTGGAAAAGTTAAAAAAAGCGGCCGCAGCAGCTCACACCTACTTTGTGGTCAACCCGAGTCATCTGGAGATGAGAAACAACATTGAAAAGTACCGACGGATGGACGGCGTTCTGGAGGAGGACTTTCAGGACAGAGAGGCTGAGAGGAAGAAACACTGGGTGAGCAGAGATGGACACCCTGAACAAGATGTTTGCCACAGATAACTGACTTTAAAAACACTCAGTCATTATTACCTATTCTGCACGAAGACTTGAGGTAGTAGCTGAGAGTCATCTTCAACATGTGCTCCAAGTGTTAACAGGATCTTTGTTTAAATCGTTGTCATGTAATATGATGAAGGCTATGTATTCTTTCAAGGAATGTTAGTTTTATTGTTAAAGTCATATGATGTCTGACTTAAAGTTAGCAAAACCTCATTTAGGGGAAGCTAACGCTAACAGCTCATCTCTGTCACTCAGTCTACTGCACACGTCTTCTCCTTCCATCTGAAGACTGTTGGGACTGACACAAACCTGTTAATGTTAGTTAGATGTTAGCAGGCTTAAACTTAGCAAAACATAATTTAGCAGAGTCTAATAACAACTAATTGCTAACTCCTAAAACGTTACACGTTTTTGTCTCCCTCCATCTGAAGACTGTTGGGACTGAAACAAACCTGTTGATATTAGTTAATTAGTTAGCAGACTTAAAGTTGGCAAAATCTAATTTAGTGGAAGCTGATTGGTCCGCTCACAGTTTTCAAAGTTAGTGGAAAAGCTAATCTGCTAAACCAAATTTATTGTTTAGCAGAACCATGCCCACCACTGACTGCATGTAAAAAAATGTTGACATTTCAAAAAGAAATATAAGAGATCTATCTGTGACTAGCTGATCGTACCTGAAAACACCAAATCTCTCTTTCACACCTAAACTTTTTGTTTTAACAATTAAATTCTCCGTGTAATGATCCAATTGTCTGTGTGTAATGTGCCTTTCTTCCGTTAATGCTGCAGCCTCTCCAGCTTTAACGTTTAACCCCTTAGCAGTTGGCCTGAAATTCCTTAAAAGCTTTTTGACATTTTTTATTTTATCTAATGTGTCATGCTAAAGGCAAGAACCGGAAGAAGTCATCTGACTCCCTGGTTTTGAACTAAACAGCCCCTGGTAGCATCTGAAAATGTCTGAAAAC
>JARVJO010000305.1:9241227-9256644 GCA_031762555.1 Cynodonichthys magdalenae
TACCCCCCCCCCCCCCCCCCCGCTTCCAGACCGGTTCATTCTAGTTTGATAGAGGGGTTTGCGACCATATAGCTGCGCAGAAACTGTTTATTTACAAATTAATTAAAAGATGTCAACAAGGAAAGACTTGTCCATCCAGCCTTACATGTTGGAGCCAGAATCTGATCCAGAGCCAGAGGAGAATGAAGACCACCAAATTGTAGATGGTAAATCCAGATCTTATGGCAGCTCTATCACAAATACTGTGATGTAATAGTTCAGAAAATATGACCCAAATGGAATATAGATATCCACACAGCACCAGGAGAGACTAAATATAAAATTTTCTGCACTCCTAGAGGCTTCAACTACACAACAAAATGCATTTAACAGCAAAAAAATTGGATTTTTTTATGATTTCCCCTTACCTTTGGTGCCACATTAAATGTTCATGAGGGCCAGATTTGGCCTGCAGGCCTAGAGTTTCCCACATACGAGTTATGTATTTTATGCTCTTGGATGTTTTTATTCTTCATGTTTGCTGTTTTGCAGGTGTTCTGGCTGGCCACGATAACAGAGTGAGCTGCATCGGTGTGTCCGCAGATGGGATGGCGTGTTGCACGGGATCATGGGACAGCTTCCTCAAAATATGGAACTGAGGCGGTTTCCTCAGCAGCGAGCACAAATAAAGAGCAGTTGACATACGCTTTGCAAAAAAAGTGAAGATTTAATAATAAAATTGTTAGAGGGAGGAAGAAGGAGCCACATAGGGTGAGAAGAGGGAGTTTTGACCGTGCCAAGTCCTGCCTGCTGGTGGTTGGAGAAGGACTGTAATGCAAAGGTTTTCTCTTCTCACATTATGGGGTTAAAACTAAGAAGTGGGGGGATCAAGAAAAGAATATTCCTAAATAGTTAATCTGTGGTTTGAACAGATAAAAGATGCACATTTATTGCAGCAATTCAAAAAAATCACCCATTGATAACAGTTGCCAAATGGAAAAGGTAGCACACTGGATGAAACAGAACTGCATACAGGCTGTAGAGAGCAGACGATCTACTTTTATATAAAATAATAGGTTGTGTCATAAATAATCAGAGCGTTCACAATATTTCAGACTAATTTGTTTCTTGCTTTTGTAGATTTCTTAGAAACCTAAACTTTCATGCTTTTTTTGTTTTCTAATTTACTTGATTTTTAGTTTGCAGATGTTAGTGTTTGTTTTGTATGTGGTTGATGGACATAGATCAGGATTTGGGATAATAATTGGGCTTAATCCCTCAGTAGTTAGGACTGGAAAGTGCTTAAAGTGACAGATGGGATAATAAAAAGATCATATATGGGTCACCAAGCGCTTAGAAAAAGATGAGCATTGTCTCAAAGACAAACCTTCTGTATGAACATCACATGAACAGAACATTTAAATAACTGCTTTTTCCCTACAAGTGAAACTGAAGGACAGTTCGTGTACATAGAGCAAGAAGAAAAACATGAAATGCATCTTTTCTTAAACTTGATTCACATTGTACAAAGTAAAACATTCATATCAAATAAACAAGTTTCTGCTTTACTTCGTCTATCATTTTATCCTGCTTACTTGAGTTTAAGATTTCCATCAGAGGAAAATATTTCAGGTTGAAGTTACTTTTTCACTGCCTCAGTATTTACGGTTTAATGAATTTAGAGCAGGGATGTCAAAATCAGTTACACAAAAAGGCCAAAATTCAAAACCAAGTCCAAGCCAAGGGTCAATTTCTGTCTAGGTTTATTAAAAGAAAAGAAATAAAAAAAGTTGTTCATATCTAAAATTACAAATGACCTTTTGCAAATTATATTTTATGAAGCATTTAGAACAGATAAAGGAAAATCTTAAATTTAGAAAAACATGAGTTTATTTTATGCCTTACAACTTTGAGTTATTTCTTAGAGATGCATTTTCTCAATCCGATAAATTAGGCAAAAAAAAACCTCAGTAAAACTTACTTATCCAACTTTAAAATCAGAAGACAATACAAAAAAAGAGTTTCTCTGTTGCACTTTCCACACACAAAAAAGAATTACTGATAAGTTAATTGTCTTGACTTTAAAGTTGGAGCTGTGCAAGAATGTGACAAAGCGAGAAACCATAAAACTATTACACATTTAAAGTTTTACCTTTAGGGCCACATAAAATGTTAAGGACCAGATTTGGCCCACAGTCCTCGAGTTTGACAGGTGTGATTTAGAGGTTTTGAAAGTCATTTCAACAATTTTCTTGCAGGACTAGTTACATAAAGACACGCAAAAGTCAAGTTGAAGAGAATAAGTCAAAATTTTATTTAGTTGATAGAAGAGTAAATATTGTGCACATTTAAAATGGAAAAGTTCTTGGACAAAATATGGTTAAAATTGTCAAGTATGTACAGTTTTCACATTTACAAACTGATCACACACACACACACACACACAAAAAAGCCTCAGCATCTGGCAGTTAAAACTCAATATACAAAAAAAAAACATTTTAAATTTTGGTTTATACTTAACAGCACATTTAATTAAATGTAAAGGGTGACCGATGCTGAAGACAGATGCTCATCTGTTCTCCTTATCCAGACACACTGCCAGCACTCTGCGGTCCATCTGTCCAAGCCTCTGTTTGTCAAGGTTGGACACCTTCAGCTTCATCTGAAAAATAAAAAAAGGAGCAGGCTTTAAAGATCACAAATCTTGATAAGAGTCTTTGTGAGCTTGAATTCCATGTAGGTGTAATCTCATACCTGAGAACGTTGGTCTCGAGGAGAGTTGAGAATCTGCAGAGGTGAACGGCCCTCAGAATCTACAGAGAAAGAAGAGTTTGAAGTGGAAACACCTTTTCTTTAAATCATCATCATCATCATTTATACATTTTGCCAACCTTTCTGCCTTAGTTTTCCAGACGGTCCCTTGTTTTCATTGGTTGTGTTCTTCACAGCCACACGGAAAGCCAGAGGAGACTTGCCTGCTTTTCCGCTGTTCCCTTGCACCCCTCTGGCTCTCAGCCCCGTGGCACCGAAGCCTTTTCCCAACCACTGTGGCTTAAACTCCAGCTGACTTGGGCTTTTTGTGTCAAAGGTGGGGCAGCGAATGCCTACATAAGTCTTCACCTGCCCTGATGAAAAAGAGCCTTTGGTTTCCTCAGAGGATGGCATCTTCCCCGCTTCATGGGAAACTGGAGAGTTCTCCACAGTCTTGCTAGGCTCTGGTTCAACTGTGATAGAAGGAAGGGCATATGAATGATCCACACCATTGCTGAGTGGTTCCACATCTGTCGTAGGTTCTGGGAAAGCGGTATTTTCTTGATGAACCTCGGCAAAGATCTGAGCTGAAGTTGCCCCCTCGTGGCACGTTATCAGACTCATGCTCAGTCTCTTGTGTAGAGGGGACTCCTTCGCTTCCTCTGCCTCCTCCAAACTAATATCAGGTTCAGTTTCTACCTCTACCTCCACCTGGGGCTGCTCCAGAAGCACGAAGGGACTTGAGTTGCCGATCTGCAGAGGGAGCCGAATGGGGGTCGCCAAGAGGTTAGCGTGTTCTGCCAGCGACTCAAAATTGTCCGCCAACTGAGGAGTAAGGAGGGGCACGGTGGAAGCCAGCTCTTCATTTCCGAGAGCCTCTTCCACAGAATCAGAGCTTTTTGGAGGGTCTTCCTGGACTTTGCCTTCAGCCTCATTGTGGAACAGCATGCCCAGACGTCGAGCAAAAGACCCAACTGTCACTGAGAGGGGGAAAAAATAAAAATAAGGGGGAAAGTTAGTTTTTATGTTTAGTGAGAAAACCCAAGTCAAACTTTGTAAAATATATTTACATCTCATGACTTCTCTCATAGGGGTGCGGGAAATGCCAACCGAAGGAGAGCGTGGATCATTCACAGCAAGAGGACACTCACTTTTCACCTCAGCAGAGGTTTTAGATTCCTGCTCACAAACCTAAAAAATAAGACATCCCTCTCTTTGTCACCTTTCTCCTCAAAGTTAACATGTCTGGTAGGAAAAAAAAATAAAATTTAAAAAAACCTACCTGAATGGGTGTTCTATCAACTCCAGCTGTGGGAGAGCGTGGGTCTATCAAATGACTGACGTGAGTTTTTTTGAGGACTGGTTCTGCTTTAGTTGCAGCTGTCATCTTGCTCTCACTTGATCCCATAATGCTTTAAAAAAAAAAAACGAGTCACCTGAATCATGGTTAAACGGAACAAAAAGCAGCAGAATACAATCAATTAAAAATCTGCACGACCATGTATACCTACAGAACGTATATGCAATATATTGAACTTCCAAATTATATCTGTACATAAGCATACAAAGAAATATCAAAGCACTACGGTATCTACTTGTGCTGCAGAAAAAACAGTTTGAAAAGGAGTAGTGTTTAAGAAGAACACTAAAGTGAAAAAAAGGTCAAGTTTGGGGGTAAAAACCTAACATTTACATCTTTCTAATAACTTGAGTCAATTTTATTGCATTTTCACAAAAAGCGAATAGCTTAGCATTGTTAATAATAGCTACTAAGCTAACAAAGTAGTTTAGTCGAGGTCAGGTCACGTAATTTGAAGTTTCTTTTTTAATACATAAAAACTGATAAGAAAAATGATAGCGTTAGTGACCGTTTTCAGACAGTCAGTATGGTTCAGTCTTGAATTTGATAACATAAGTTTACGTACCTTGAGTTAGAAAACGGCAAACAATCAGCTAGGCAGCTTTGACCCCTTTCACTTAATTCCGTACTCGTGATAAACAGAGGACAAGCCGACTTTTAACAGATTTAAATGGCGGCGCTGCGTGTGTGTTCTTTTAAAATGAACCAATAGGCTCGAGCTTTCGATGCACTTCCTCGTTTCTGATTGGCTAAAAACAATTTCTTCTGAAACGGGGCGGGGGATCACTATGACAACGCATGTGAACGTTAAAAGAAAGCCACGCACGCGGTGTTTAACATTTCAAAATAAAAGAAGAAACGCTTAGCTGGGAAAGAGAGCCACACCCCGCGTCAGTTAAAATGTGTTTTTCATTTTGAGAAAAACAATAAATAAACTTAATACCGATTGCGACTTGGAAAAAGCATAATCTTTTACATGGTTATAGTTTTACTAAAATACTTTGAAATGCTTGTTTTCAAATTACAAAAGTAGGCATGCATTTGCTTTAAATAAAAACAGTACAGCAAAGTTATTTTTTAAAATAAAGTTTCCTGTTTCACTTTCTGCATTTTTATTATGAAACGTATCTGCAAATAGCATTTCTCTTAACTTTATTTTTGTCATACTATTTTATGGTAGCAAAGGAATTTTGTTAAATTAAAAAAAAACCTCTCCAGCAGATGTTTGGAATCAAAGCTTTATTGCTGAGTATTACCTTAAACATTGCAGTCAGGATATAAGTAGCCTGAAAACAATTCTAGTGCATCAATTATGTTACAATACGCAGATTGGCATAAACATTGTTTTGCAATGAAGCAAATTTTTGTTTAACAAGAACAATATGAAAAAAAGCAAAAGGGAAAAAAGCCTGGAAAATGATTCTTAATCATGAGGTGCCATTTTATCAAACAAACACACAACTGAGTCTCACACACTCGCACACAGTCACACACACTCATCTCATCATAACAGTAACAGTCCTGCTGGTCATCAGTTCGCTGTCCTGGCAGATTATTGATCACTAAACAATTAAATAAAATACTAAAAAACAAAACTGCAGCACTTTTGATTTGTGTTTACTCTCTAGAACCGCTTTTCTTCACGAGCACTTCTTGGTGAAAAGCAGTGCACCTTTTATTATACAGAAAGACAGTACCTATGTACTGATGTGTAATGAAAGCAGGGGGAGTACCGAGTGTCGACACAAACCTCACTGACTACTAAAAGATGCACATGATTCTCAGTCTTGTTTACTTTCTTCTTTTAGAACTAACTTTGATTCAGTCAAAGTGACACACATCCAATCCAATCTCCAGACCAAAGAGGAGGAAAATGTAAGGACTGCCTTATTTTTAAAACAGCAGCATGAATAAACCACTGCTGGTTGCCTTTTCCAGGTGGAAACTAATACTGCATTAGTGCCGATTCAAACACAATCTCATGATGAAGATGACGAGGCTATCCCAGTGTCTTCCTCTATCGGTTCTTACAAATCATTACTTGTTATAGGTCAGTTGCCCAAACATTTCCCTCCCAGAAGAACACATTCACACTCAATAAACTCCCCCCCGGCTGGTCCTCATTCTGCTCCAACGTCCACTTCCCTGTGGCTGAAATGAGCCAGCAATGTGTCCAAGTCCCGCCGGTCAGCTGCGGAGTACAAGGCGCTCTCTCCCATCATGCTTAGGGCCATGCGTAAAGTGGACCAGATGTTGTCGGACATCACCGTGGCGGCAGCGCCTCCGGGTCCTCTTGCAGCTCTGGACCCGTCGCCTGCAGCCTGGCGCTGGAGAGACAGAGCTTCGAGGAAGTGCTCCACTGCCTCTCTGACGACAAAATATTATTGGTATTTACAATTTTGCTTCAAACACTGAACAAAAATATAAACACAACATTTTTTATGTCCATATTTACATCGTCTATATTGCTGTGCTTTTAGAAGTCGTTACTACACACCTTGCACCAAACTCACAGCTAATGTTTTATTATCATAGCGTTGCAGGAACTGATGTGTGAAAGTCAAGTCACCTGATAGGAGAGGGAACTTCCTTATTTACTATATTAGACATCGATATCATTTCTGGTGGCGTGACTTGACTCAAATACAAAACTCATTGTGAAACGTATCTTGCAGCCATTTGCTCTGAGTGGGTGGCCCAGACCTGAAGAGGTTGTAGTAATCCTTGTATGTGCAAATAAAAATTCAAGTCTAAAACTGAATATGTTTTCTGAGCATGATTCAGGCTTTCAAATGAACACGTTTCTTTCGGCAATGTATATTTGAAAACAGATCTGCTGCCTCACCTGTGTGCCCCCAAGTTAACGCAGCTAATTCCCAGGTTGTAGCGGCTGCGGACGAAACCCGGCTGCAGCTCCAGAGCTCTCCTGTAGGCAGCCACGGCCTCCTCTGAGCGGCTTCCATTGGCCAACGTAGCTCCCAGTTTATTCCACAGCAGGTAGTCCTTTAAGAATCACCAGACAAAAAAGTAAAAAAATGAACAACGTTGTGAAAATGAATAGATTTTAGAGTTGATCTTTACGCTAACCTGAGGAGTGACAGACAGAGCAGCACTGAAGCAATCCACGGCTTTGTCGTATTCTCCACTAAGGTTGAAAAGAACCCCCAGACCACACTGCAGCTGGGGGTCCACCTGCGATGGGTCAGAGTTGGCTGCATGTAGGAACAAGTTCTGGACATCATTAAACAAAGATCTGCTCAGGAAAAACAAAAGGGCACAAAAACAGAAAGAGCCGTTATATCGCAAATAACTTAATTCAAATCTTCCTTTGGATCTAAAATCTCCCAGGTGCGTCTTACTCACTCTGGTAACAACGATCCGAACCTCTCCTTTTCTTTTTCCCCGTCTCCGACAGTCTCTTTCTGACGCTCGCTCTCGCGCTGCTCCCACACAGACCGGTATTTCGGATTGTGCTTCAGCCAATCACGTAAAGTCTCACAGGCCTGCCTGTGCAGCGACTCATTAGTGAAGCTGACGGCCAACGCCATCAGGGCGGTCAGGTTGTCCTTCTTCAGCTCTAAACACCTAATGAGGAAGAGTGATGAGGAAAAAAGGAAGTAAAAAATAAGTAAAAATTGACAATTGAGAGCTATTAAATATTTAATACAGCGCTGTAAGTTCTTTAGACAAAAACCTTTGACTAGCTGTTTGAAATCTGCCAGATGATCACAAATCTTGTTTTACTAAAATTAAAGAAAAACACCATCCCCTCAGTTAGCTCGGGTAAAAAGAATATCGGTTCTGTCTCCTGCTGTTATAAAATTTTGTGCATTTTCAAAACTAAAGGGATGTTTTAGACAATTACTGGTTCTGACCTGCGGAGGGCGCTGATTGCTGCAAATTCCTGCTCATTCTCTGCCTGACATGTACCCAGATACTGCCAAGCCTGAAACAAAATAATAAAAACTCACAGTTTATTTACAATTTGTAGCTTCTTCAGTGTCTGAAATAAAACAAAGAAGAAAATACAACAAAAATATGTATATTTGCACTATTTAGTTTCTGTTTAATTAAAAAAAGTAAGAAAAATTAATAAAAGGAATGATTTTTTTTTTGGTTTATTTTTCATTTAACAACGTTTAAAGACGTTCCCACCAGCTGGTTGTCTGGTTCCTTCTGGACGGCACTTTCAAAGAAGCGAACAGCTCCAGGAATGTCCCCCGCCTCCATCCTCTTCAGTCCTTCTGAAAAGGGGTCCGGGTGGGATATGTAGGGGTTGTCCTCTTCAAATTGATATCCCTGCGACAAATGGATGAAAAACAATAAAACTAAATGTCATAAAGTAGGGCTGCAACAACGCATCGATAAAATCAATAAAAATCGATTGTTAAAAGTGTCGGAAACAAATTTTATATCAATTCATTGTGTCAGGCGATTTATGATGGTATTAATTTAATGAATACGCTTTAAGTTTTAATTTGCTGACAATGTCTGAGTGAAGACACTTGCCTTAACCTAATACTGCAAATAAAACAATGACATTTATTGAATTATTGTAATACGCAGCTGTCTTGACTGAAAGCGTCCTTAACATGATCGTCACTGACATGAGACTGTTCATGGTCAAAGATAAAGACTTCACTATAACGGTCCACACTTTTATTCCAGGGTACACTCGTCCCTCAAGGACACATTTTACAAAGCTCATAGAGAGAAAATATAAAGAGACTTTCAAGGACAGAGCACACATTAGTGCATATTTTTGTGTACATTTTTTTAACTGAAGCTATTTGACAAACATTTACTTATAATTGCATTAATATTTAATATCATAACAACAAAATTCTTAAACAGCAAGCTGTTTTTTGTGCGATTTGCTACAACAGTCCAAATTTTCTATTTTGAAATAGAGGTCAAAATGATATTTTATCAATTAATTGAAAGTCTTCAAAACACAGAAAAAGGGTGATATTCCTCAGAGAATGGCGGCTCTGAGCAGCTACCTTGTCGTAAGAAGAGCTGAGCAGCTGATCGTAGTCAGACAGCCAGGGATGACTCTCTGCGTCTCGCTTGGCCATCTCCTCCCACTCCTGCTGCAGCTTCTCCCAGAAATCCACATCGCTCTGTCAAAATAAAAGACGCAAACTTTTACTTACTGGTTTCCTCGCATCATTTTGTTTAAGGAGACAGGTTTGACTTCACATGTCCAAGAAAATTAACAGTTTATTGGTTGCCTTTCATCAAGACAGGAATAAGATTGAAAGAAAAGTGATGTTTTTTCCACTCAAACAGGATAAAAGCTACTTTTTAATAAAGGGAAATGTCACGCAGACTGTTCTGGAAACCTTCCTTATTCTCCAGTTTTAACATTTATCCCTAACCCTACCAGAACACAATCTTTTATGGGTTTTATCATACCTCCACCGCAGCTTTGGCTTGATGAAAATCCGGTCCGGATGCGGTGAACTCGTCAACCCAGGCTTCAGCCGACTCCTCCGACACCTGCAGAGCAGTGAAGAGCAATGACACCGGTGCCACGAGTCCGTATGTGTTGGCTAATAAGAAAACTTCTTGTGAGAATGAAAGATGGTGATGTTGCAAAAGGGAAAGATGAAGCAGGAAGTTAATGTAAAGGAAGCAAAGATGAGAGCAGAAAGAACAGAGGTCATTTGCTACAACATGATTTTCTTTCTTCCCACTTTTATTTTGGAAGAAAGAAAAACTTATAACAGCGAAGATTCATCTTTAATCTGTGCATGATATAAAAATCTGGGTTTTACCGTTAAAATTAACTCCTACGAACATAAAAAACCTACTTCTGCCACGACCACAAAGGTCCTACCTGCCTGACGACTCTGGCCCACTGCTCTGCTTGTTTAGCTTTAACTTTCTCAATTTGTTGGTCGGTCTCTGGAGGTTCCAAGGGAAGACTCCCTCCCCCCGTCTCCGTCAGGAACTACGATGGGAGGCGAGGACGGGGTGGTAAAATGGAACGTTTTTCAGGAGAAAGAGGCAGTAGGTGGGAATATTTAGATTTGGAGGGGGTGGGTGGAGGGAGCAGTTTTATTGTTAATAAATAAAGGAAGGTTTTTATTTGAGGGAATGGCGAGCCAAGAGTTTGAGGGTGGGTCAAAAAAATGGGAACAGTACATGTTAGAGTTAGAGGGCATGAAACAAAGTATTCAGTCATAACAAAAACAAAGCTGAGAGTGACTTTAAAATTAAAAAGAAGCCCATTTGTTACCACCAAAAAATAAAAAAACAATTATAAAAAGGATTAAAGGGGAGAATAAAAGGTGATAAACAAGAACTGAGATAATAAAAGTTGGTAAATAAGGAAGAAAATTAAGAATTTAGAGTAAATTTTTGCAAACACAAGTCAACGCAAAGAACGCTAAATACAAAAAATTTTCTCTTTTTCCAACTATACAATCAGGGAAGTTATTAAAGGAATTGCAGAAATAAGTGCTTGAGACAATGATGAGCTCGTTAACACTTATTAAACAATAAAATTCAAATAATTCAAGAATTTTAAAGGAAACACTGAAAAAGCTACTCACTACACTGATTAAAACATGAACTGGATGTTCTTCAACTAAATGGTCAAATTCTGAAGTTAAATTCTTAAACAGTAAAATGAAATATCTTCATCTTGTATTTTACTAGAGTGCCTGATTCTGTTTTCATTTTTAATTTACAAATATATTTTTCTTATCTTGGCAGATTCTGTAGGGTCCTTCAGCTTTGGAATTTTTTATCAGAAAAATAAGTTAAAACCTAAAATCTGGCACTGGAAGTGTAACATCTGAGATTACAACCACAGTAAAAATGAGATAAAAGAAAACAATGAAACAACCTGAGCTCTGTTGCAAAGATAAAAAACTTAATTAAAATGAAAACAAGTCGAAGAACAAATTTTTCTCCGCAGCCTTGAGATTCATGTTGCGGACTCTGGCTACGTTTTGGTTGCATTTGTGGAAAATATTACACTGCATCAGATACCGGACTGATGAGTCACAAGGCAGAACCTATGTGCAAAAAAAAAAAGAAAAGAAAAAGAACCAACTCGCTCCCCATAATAAACTGCATTCCCAGTTAAAACCATGCCCTCCTCAGTGGGCTGTGACTCGTACCTGGTTGAGGTTGGAGGCCCAGTTTTGAGCCTCCTGGGCCTGAACTTTTTCTGTGAGCTGTTTGTCTGTTCTGCTCTCCACTGTCACACTGCCCTCGCCAATCTGCCTAATGAATCGCAGGAACTACACAACAATAAAAAAACGACAACAAAAATGTATTTACCATCACTAACTGGTCAGGTTTTGCTAATATGCAGCTAATTTCTTATAAAACCTAAATAAAAAGCTTTAAAAAAACTTAACACTTTGGAAAGTTGAGTGATCATTGCTTTACAGTTTTAAAGATTTACTTTATGGAAATATTAAAGAAAAAAAGAGACAGAATATGATGAAAGGTTTGACGCGTGGTGTAAGGATGATCCACAAATGATAGAAAGACACGCCGCTCACCTCTGTGTTTTGCAACTTGGGGTCATCGACCTTTGAGACGAGCTCATTGGCCGTCTGTCGCAGCTCATCTTCAGGCTGATACTCCTTTGTCCTGTCAAAAAAAAAAAAAAAAATCAACATGATGCTGGGCTGAGGTTTAAGGCGAAGCAGTTCTGTTTTCTTGTGGTACTGCAGGCTGGAATGAATTAATTCAAGCTGAAAGCAGAACTTTGCCTTTTGTTTGATGCCAATGAAGGCCAAATTTCTTTACATGAGCTTTCATTTAAGCTCAAACGCTTCCACAACTTTTGCAAGAGCTTTCATCTAAATAAGCTCAACATAATTAAAGAAAGGCAGATGAAGTTAAAAGTTAGAAAAATTATAATCTATTTGACAAACTCATTCAACAAGATGATTTTCAAGGTTTTATTTTTTTCCCCTCTGTGCTTCTCTTCTCTTTTACTCCCACACAAGTGTTTTGCCTGCACTCAGGCTTAACATTTATAAAAGCTCATTTTCTGCGTAGTTTTGTAAGCACACGCCACTCTCACCATTCACTCTCCTTGTCTCCAAGGTCCCCCAGCCACAACTTCTCCTCAGACTGCTCCAGATACTCCTCTGCCCAGCGTCCAGGGTCTGGAGCAAGAAGAGGTAAACAGTCAACCGAGGAAAAAAAACAACAACAAAAAAAACATATGATTTCAAAAAGATTAATCTGTTCTGAGCACAGTGCTCTCATTCAAAAACAGAAGACAAAAATGACCAGAAAGCTGCACGACCAGCAAGTATCCGGTGTGAGAGGTGAACAGAGGAGAACTCAAATTACCTGCGGCCTCAGCGATAAACTCTCTCGTCCAATCAGCATCTGCCGCATCGCCGAGAGGATTGAGCCCCGATGTGGCAGCCGAGTCGGAGGAACCTGAGAGGAACTCAGCTGCCCAGTCACCCGAGAGGGCCAGCGCTGCCACATCTGGAGCTGCGACATGGAAATATTTCTGCCTTTATTCAGACAGTTTGTGCATAATTTAAACCAAACATAAAGAAAACACTTTAAAACCGGCAAATAAAATGGATAATTAAAGAGTAAAAATGATAGAATGCCTCTTTGTGGAGCTTGTCTGTAGCTCTGCTGGTCAATCTGTTGCATCTCCTCCAGCAGCTGACCCATGTCAAAGGTGTGGGGGGGTCGTGGGGGTGCCTGAAGGAACTCATTTACCAGCTGAAGCAAAACCACAAGAATAATATAACAGCTAAAAGCAACTATCTTGAAAAGCAAGTAAATGTTTTTAGCAAGAAAATATTCTAATGACTTATGGAAAATACTGACCTCTTCTTCTGTTGCTATTTCAATGGGTGTGGGAGCAATCTTATTAAAAACAAAAATAAATAAAAATCAACAAAAATAACAGTGTCAGAAAGTGATTAAATGTTTAATCTGAAGAAAAACTAATTGTATTTTTATTGCATGCATCACAACTCACAGTTGGTGTTGCACGGTGCCGCCAAGCCCCGTCTTCTTTGGTCATGTGACCGGTCAACTTCATGAGTGGATTGGCTCCCCCACATTCTGCCTCCACCAACTCCCGCATCGCCATGGCAACACAAGGATGAGGCAAACCCGACCACGCCGCCTAAAAACTGAGGAGGAGAAAAAGGTGCGATACTAAGTTTGTTTTGGACGATTTTAAAAAGGTAAATTGTCTTGATGTTCTCTTCCATTGCTTCACATTAACAACAAATCTGTTTTAAACACTTAACACTGTCACTTGTACATTCTTGCTCCAGTAGATTTATTCAGTAACCAATCTGCAGTGCATGTGTTTTGAATATTAAAAGGAAAAAAATGTGCCTACACTGAATAGTTTCCCTACTATAAATCCAAAACATCTTTCTGCAGCAAACGAAAAGGTCTGGACTGCAGATGCCTCCGTGCTCACAAACAATCAGTAGCAAGTCTGGTTAATCTCGTAAAACAGCCATTATTCTGCAGCAGATCAATCCCAAATTAAACTAATGAAGCAAACTAAAACGACAATCTGTACAGCTGTCGAACAATGCATTATGTAGTTCTTAAATTAATGTACACAGTAACATCCTCTTATTTTAGAATTGTATACAGCACAAAAACAAGAAAGTTTAAATTTACTGCATGTATGATTACTGTAAATTAACTGCAAAAATAGAAAACTATATATATTTTAAACCAGTGGGCCAGAAAAGTGATAGCAACAAATTCAGACTCCATCTGCTGCTTTTTGTGTCACTTTCTAGCTTTAGTGAACCGTGATTATCAGGGACATAAAGGCCCAGAAGGAATTTCCTTATTGGCAGCATATTTTACTCAAGCAGTCAAGTAAATTCAGAACATTTTAGCTTTTAATATCACTGCTGCTTTTACAAAAATGGAAAAAAAAAAAAAACATCAGTAGCAAGTTTAAAACAAAAATAAACTCTAAAATAAAGTAGTATTTATTAATGGATAAAAAAAACTTAAGACAGATACAAGGTGGTTGTTAGTGTTTTGTTCACTCACCTGATCTTCAAAAACCAGAGTAATACAATAGTTTATAAATCATTTCTCATTAAACCTTGCTTCTCCTGTGCTCGCCTGATATGCAGCTCCAGGAATGAACAGACGACCAAATGTTATGTTTGCTGACCTACTCAAAAATCTCTCCAACCTCCCTGGAGGGACATGCAACAATGACCATTTTCATAATGAAAAATGAGCAGAAATTTAATTCCCTGTCTGTTCAAATCTACTCTTTACCAGAGCAACTAATTGGGTTCACCTAAAAAAAAAAACATCTCCACATAAAATATTACACAACGCGCAGGTGGACTGCTCATTGCAGACCGATTCATACACAGCTGCTGCTTTATGATTAGGGTCAAAGTAAGAGGATTAGACAAAGATATTAATACAGACATTATCACAGATAGGTCACTCTGACACCTGCTTATACACAACACATTTACATCACTCTCTCCGAAAGGCTGCGTTATAATATAAATATTCAAAGTTTAATTGTAAATTAAAAAAAAACTACACAATGAAAAGGGTTCAACCGCGCACACCTGTCAGTCATCTTTCAGGTGCCTGACTGACCCCTGATGCTAACTGTAGCTAAACAGCAACATTAGCTTCGTTATCTCTTCGTGTAGCCTAATAAGCTCATTAAAGAATCAAAGTGGGAAAAAAAGAGAAATAATCAATAAACTACCGCTCTACTTTTAAAACAAATGTGCTAAGTGCTAGTTAGCAAGCTATCAGAACAGGGCCATGGCACAGAGATGATTCCTGTAGCGAGTACCCAGAGGAGGAGTGTGATTAGACGGGTAGCATGATGCTCATCTCACCGCCGACAGCTCCTCCTGTGCTGTAGCCGAACAACAGCCGCTCTGCTCTGGTCTGTATGTGTCCTCCCGCCTTCCCTCCTGGCTCCCGTTTCTGCACCAGAGTCCAGTCGGAACAAATGTTTTCCCAGCAACCGCCCGACACCGACAGCTGAGTGCTCTCTTTGCGCACCGCTTTTCTATTTACCTTCCTGCTCCATGACCCACAAGACCCTTCACCGACCGATTCCTTTTGGAACAGCCGACTTACGTTACGCTGCCTACGTATTCTTCAAACGCTTTTACGTACAGGGATGGATGCCAGCAGAGAACGTAGGTTTACGTTAAAATATGGGAAAGGACCAAAGTCCAACAAAGGAACACCTTTAGTTACAAAATCATGTGTTTCTGTGTCAGAAAGAAAGAAAGAAAGAAAGAAAGAAAGAAAGAAAGAAAGAAAGAAAGAAAGAAAGAAAGAAAGAAAGAAAG
>JARVJO010000305.1:9256744-9274852 GCA_031762555.1 Cynodonichthys magdalenae
TTAGTCCCCTCTGCATTAGGTTACATACAGTACCCAGGCAGAAGCCTTCTATAAGTATGACCAAGTCATCTGCATATGGAGTCTAGATCTATTCAACTCATTTAGTAGGCTGTCGACAACCAGGAGCCAACACAGGTTATCATACTTATCTGGTGGTGAATAAAGGTAAACTGATCTGATGCAAATTGATAAACTCATTTCTAATCTCATACTTTTTGATTATTCAGTCTCGTAGAACTATTAACATTTTTCTGATCTGATTTTCAAAGTTAACTATTTATCAAAATAGGCTAGACCAGTGGGTCACAAAGTTGGGTCTAGTGTGGGTCCTGAAATATTAAGGTTGGGTCTTGAAAGATTTTTCAAAATGAATTACATTTAAAAATTACTAACATTTGTTTTTCATTTTCCGTCTCTACTTCAGTTATTTTGTCAGAATCTGAAAAGTTTGAAAAGTACTTTTGTTGTGTTAATTTAATTTTAGAAGGCATATTTGGTGTCTTCTCGGTAATGAACAGATTCAGTCCTCAGCTGCTCAGGTCTGATAAATAAAAGGGGTGAATAAATCCAAAAATTGTTGATTGATAAATTTCATGGGCAGTAGTAAAGTATCAACCTTTTCTTCTTGCTAAAGTATTCGGACAATTTGAATATTTTTGAAGACATACCGCATTTTGATTCTTGTTTTGTATACCTGCTCTCCTGGAATCTCAGCTTGTTTTGTGCTTAGAGTAGAATAAAACTAACATTTTTTCATCCCTCAGCAGAAATCTTTTTGACAAAAAAAGTCTACAAGTTTAACAATTTGAGTAATCTTTCGGGGACAACATATTTGGTATTTAATGAGTCATTCAGTGAATCTAGTGAAAAGCTACAGGAAAATTTGGTTAAACCTTTTCTGTCAAGGATATCTGTGCAAAATTGCAACATCTTTCAACATCTGTTGTGTAACATATAGATATATATAAAAAAGGTGGTGTTTGAGGAAACCGAAGAATCTAAAGGTCAAACCTGCAAACTGATGTGGCAACAATACATAAAAAAGAACTTCTGCTATGGTGATCAGTTTAGCAAAGTGGTCTTGGGAGTCCTTTGAAAAACCATCAACTCAAGTCCTGACTGCATCCAGGAATGCAACTCTATTACGCAAGGAGGAAGCCATAAATCAGCTCAGTGCAGATACTGTGATGAAATCTCAGGACAATATCTGGTGTGAGAGAGACCTGTGTTTAGAGTCCAAATTTCAGCTGGTTTTGGGGGAAAACACAGAGCTCAAGCAGTCCATTTATAATGTTAATTTTAGTGAGAACCCTCCAAAACAATAAGAAAACCCTCTCGTGGAGACGTCATATAGTGTTTTTATTATGAATTTTGTAATGCTTTCTGACAGTTCTCAATAACAATAAGTCAGCATAATCCATCTCAGCATTGTATCATTAATTACAGGTAATGTTCAAACATAGTAATAATAGAAGGTATTATTTAATGCAATGTTTGTTCCTTCTCAACGTCACACTCAAAAAACAACAGGCTTTATTTACTGACAGCCTTAGCACTGCACATTAATAGGCTACACGGACAGACAGCAAGAGACACGGAGGGAGAAGTGAGGAAGAGGAGAAGGAGGTAAAAGGGGCAGGGATGGTGGTGGTGGTGGTGGGGGGGGGGGCAGAGGTGAGGAGAAGCACACAGTTGTACATTCATTAAACCAAAGATAAATGCAATGGTAACATGACAGAAAAAAAGGCAAAATAATAATAAAAACATTATCTTAAAACGTTAAAAAAAAGACCCTGAATTCTGAATGAGTGAGACGTTTTGAAGTATCACAACAATGTGCCCTCCTTGTTTTTTTTTTTCTTTGTGTGACTTATATGGACAAATTCTTAAATTACAACAATATTACACACAAATAAAGAGACACTCATCAAGCCAGAGATGATCATCCTTATCACTACTACTATTATTATTCTTATTATACTATTTTCTGATGCTGGAAAGGTGATTCTTTCAATGAAAAAAAAAAAATCATAATATGCTCCCTCTTGAAAATGTGCAGAAAAGAGAAAGAGTGAACGCAAGAATAATAGATATAACAATAATATTGTTAATATTCATCGTATGTACAGAAAATTCATTACAATCAATACAATCAAAACTGCCCAAGCTGAGCGGACATTCTGGAAACAACATGGGTAGCATTATGGACTGAGTGTGTGTGTGTGTGTATTTTTCATGTGACATCCAGCAAAAGGGGTCAGAGGTCAGAGGTCATTTTACTCTGCAAAGACTCCAGTTTGAAGTGGCTGACACAACACTGAGCGTTGATTAAATGCTCAAGAGGTTTATTCTGTGATTCATGGTGCGTCGCAGATGTAGAGCTTGTGTGAAAGGCTGAGGTCTGAGGTTGGTCCAACATTGTCAGGAGGTCCAGGGAGACTAAAACCAGGATGCAATGAAACTAATCTCACGATAGCAAACTGGGAATAAACCTAAATATGTGACCATGATGCCTGACTGCAGTCTTCACTCAGTGGAGGTTAAAGAATATTTCAGAAGATGGTGAAAAGAGGGAGAAAAGAGCTTGTGCACAGACTTTCTGAGTCAGTCTAATAAAGAACTTCAAACATGTGTGGGATCAAGGATCATGTCTTTGCCTAAGGATTGACTCAAAGCCTTGTTCCAGTTTTGTAGATTTCACTTTTTTCTCAAATAAACAAAGAATACAATCCTTTTTTATTTTACTTTAAACAAAACAGTCCCTTTCAACCAGCATTGCACTATACAGACACGTCACCATGTTGTGATTTAGATCTAGTGCACCACATATAATTTTAGTGGGGTTTATTTAGGCGGTTAGATTACATTAACTGTATACATTGTGCCATTGAACATTTAGGTGGAGAACAACAGCCTGTTGTTGGCTATAGGTCACATATGGCATTGAGTGTTACAGTGATTGTGTTGTGCGTTGTGTTTTGTAAGCGTACATTCCTTATACATGTGGTGTCAGCATATTAAAAGTGTTGGAGTGTGTGACTGGTGAGTTGTGGTTTCCATGAGGACTCGTGCAGAGATACGCATTGTGGCTCAGTAGCGGCGGGCATTTCCATCCCTGCCCTCCTTCTTGATGATGATTCGCTGGTCATCATTTCCGTCGTCGGGCGACTCCGCTGCCTCCTCGTCTTCCTCCCCCTCACCCTCCGTGTCAGCAGAGATGCCCATACGAGACTCGTAGGACTGTGGGAGCAGATGTTGATTAAAACTACACGTCGAAAACAGATCTGTTTTTCACAACAAATCAGCTGATGTTACCTCCATCGGGTTGACAATGATGGTGAGTGCGGAGTCATCCCATTGGCTGCTTCCCTCTTTGGGCCCACCCCTGGCGCTTTCTCCTCGACGGTGGATGGAGCGAATTCGGAAGACACCCAAGATCACCATGACGACCAGAAAACCCACACACACCATGATGATGACGGTAGCCGCTCCTGGAACCACTGCAACAAAAATGAAAATGTTTACGTGCCGTACGTTATTTAGATTAAAGTACAAAGATTAAAAAAATAAAAGTCTCAATTTGTTTTATTACATCAAAGCGAATGAAAAGAGCAAAATGAGCTGAAAGCCTGAGGCAGACCCATTGTTCTGCAAATCAATGAGAAACACATCAATGTGCAACACTAATGCAAAGGTAAAAATCACATCTTCAGAACAATGAACAAAAGAACCTGTCCTAATCCAGACACACGCACAAACAAAATCAGCCAAACACAATATTTGTTCTGATTAATGGTGCTCAAATCTGCAAAAGCCTTTAGTTAAAAAAATATATTAGCAGAAACAAATGGGCTTTGAGTTGAGAGGCAAAAGTCTTACAGGAAGGATTTTATTTCTGTCAGTGTGTCCCTTTAGGGCAGGGATGGGCAACTTAAATGATGGAAGGGGTCACAATTTTTTGTTGACACTACCAGAGGGCCACAGCGCTGCACACTTACCCAAATGTAACAAAACAGTCATTTTAAAAATGTTTCTTTGTAAATATAAATAGGTTTAATAAACCAACATACAGTGCAGTAACCTAACATTTCATAAACACTTATTTTAGCGAGCTGATGTGCAATGGCATAAGACGCCTTGAGTGCAGACTACTGCGTGGTTGTGGTTCTGGTAAGAAAAAGTCACTATTTTTTATATTGTTAACTTTTTTACATGTTTTTATGCTTCAATTTGTGTCTGTAATGCTTCCAGAACCAGTCCAACTGCCAAAAAACCAAGGTGAACCCAGGCCCTCACCTGGTAACCCAAGCGGAGCCCACATCTTCACAGAATGACCACGTTTGTTCTGCTGTTTTTACAACAGTCATGGAGAACAGATATGCTTGGCTTATTTTAATTTTTCTTTAATTTAATTTTTATTTTTGATGGCAATGTTCTCTCAATATTGTCAAAGAAAGTTGTAGTTTGTGCAAATAATTTCACGATGGACTACTTTGAAAACTACTAACAGCCCACAGCAGGATTTACCCAAGGACTTTCAGCTGAAGTAAACTTCTGTCCCTACTGTTCCTCACAAATCTGCAGATGATGGGGGTAAGTGACGAGTTGTGTGTTTAGTGTTGCTTCGGTATGAACATGATTTGTCATTTAGCACAAATTACTTTTGAACGCGCTGCTGTGATCAATGACTGAGGAGGCGAGCAGCTTCGCTTTTCACTCTCTACAATGCTGGCCTGGGGAAGCGACAACAACGGTTGCTGCTGCCTCACAGACTGCCTTTCCCCCTTTACTACACCGGCCTCAGGATGTTGTGACAGGCAGGGAGGTGTGTTGCCCTCCCTGACACCAGTCTCTCACTCTCCCCTGGAGTGGCCGAACAGTGCGTGAAGCGTCGTTGTCAACCGATACAGTGGCGAGGAATTGTGCTGGAGGACTGGAGACTCCCACGCTGCAGGCTGCCCGTTGGCCTCCCTGGCACCAAGGCGTCTGACTTAACAACCAATAACCTCACCTGGGGGTGGCCGCACTGTGTGCAGCCAATCTACTACCGTTGCACCATTGTGCATCTGCTGGCACTAGAATAAATTAAATAAACTGATAGATCTACATATTTTAAAAGGATGCAGCGAATGCGTGAGCTTGTTTTCAAGACATTAAAAATAATGTCATGAACACGAGTACGAAGCAAATAGATTTGAGGTTGAAAACACTTAAGATTTAGTGTCAGTTCTGTGTGTCTGTTTTGTGTGTGTGTTGACTGCTGCTACCTTTTACCTACAAATCTGAGATGAATGAACTCCGACAGCAGTTCTCATCATTCCCCTCTACACGCTGTCCGTTCAGTTTCTCAGCACTAAGCAACAGCGGGCCACTGTTTAATATGATTTTTCTGTGTTTCTCCGACTTCCAGAGATTCTTCAGTTTTTCTGTGTCAGGTCTCCAGTGTTTGGGTGCAGAACAAGCTGTCAGCTTCAATCAGTGGTGCTCAGCCACTCACAGACAAACCTGCCAGCCGACCTGTCCAACTCAAAACTCTCTGACAAACTCAACCTCCAAGACTTAAATACATGTCAGGTCAGCTTTCGGTGTTTGGTATCCAGCTCAGACAACCTGCTCGGCCACAGCCAGCCTCTGCAATCCACTCATTACCACGCTCAGACTGCTTTATGCAGGCAAGGTTTGATGTCAAACTGACAGTAAAACTGCTTAAATGTATCGCTGGCTTGTCTGTGCTTCACTCAAATAAAAGCCGTAACAAGATCTAACACACTTTATTTAGGTTTGTTGATTGTTCCTGCAGGAAAAAATAAATGTTTTCGAACTCTTTCTTGTTTGTATGTATCTAAATTATCTAATTTAAATGGTAATATTTTGGTCCCCTCAGTAGATTTTACAAGAGCTGAAATAAATCACCTGAGTTGCGGTGTGGATTGGGCAAAGTGTGTCCACTCAGCTCTCCAGCATGGTGGGACTGAAGGAGGAACTGCTGCTTTGAGGCCAGCAGGTGGGACGGGTGGTACAAGCTGTCCAAGGAGTGGAGGAAGTTCACCTACGGGAAAAAACAAAACAAAACAGGAATCACAGCAAATACATCATAAGGATTTAACATTACAGCTTTTATACAAATAGTTTCCCAAAAGGTCGAGGTTGATATCTAAGGGATTTTCTGGGGTGTTATCTGAGTGAGGGTTTTCTTTACCTCCAGAGTCAACTCATTGCTCGTGTATCTACCATTCATCTCAGAGCAGGACAGGCGGAACCTCCTTTCAAAGCGAGCAGAGCCTTTGGCGAGCCGGTATCGAACCGAGCGAAGGACGTCCTCGTAAACAGAGATAGATTCGGCACCTGGAGGAAACAGAAAACAAACAGAAAAATATAAAAAAGGGCTGAACAAAAAAAAAGACAAGCAGGTTTTATCAAGACAAAAGCAGCAGAGAAAAGGGTCTCTGAGTATTTGTGTACCAGACAGGTGAGGTTCAGTATATTTGAATTGGGAATGTATTTTTACAGATTATATTTTTGACTGTAAGAGAAAGTTAAAGATGGAGTTTTGTATTTCTATGCACGACCTAAAACGAGGAATTTTGGTTTTGATATTAAAACTTAAGATTTTCTAAAATATTTAATTTTTTTTTCTAAAGCGACTTTTTAAAATTAGGTACATATTTTTTTTACAAAACAGCTATACCTGTAATTGCAATGTAAGCAGTCGTGTTAATGATTTCCAGTCCTCGCTCTCGCACAACGTCCATGTCCACAAGAAGCTCCTCCCTCTCCGGGTTTAACTCCTCCCCCAGTGGCTGAACCTCGCAACCATCCAAGGTGTGAGCCACGGCGTCAGACATCAGAGCTAAGAAGCATTGTAGAAAACAGCAAAACATATTTTTTCCTAAAACCCTTGAATATAAAAAGTTAATCAGTCTCAGTAATGACTTACCTCCTCCCTCCATCCCCTGTGCAGCTGTGTTGACAGCATGCGACAGTGAGCAGACGATCCGGAGCTCTGGGAACAGGGGAACGCCGCGGGGACCTTCAAATTCAGGAGCTGGACGAGCAAGATGTGGACCGACCCCAGACAGAGAGATCTGAGGGGCGTCGGGCTGGAGAACCACCAGGTATCCTTCCAGCTGCTTGAGGGACAGGCAGCTCTCCTCATTGAAACATCTGACAGAAAGAAAATGATAATTTTGTGTATGATAAAATAACTCCCACCACTTAGGACAGGGCTATTCAGCTGGTGGCCTACAGGCCATATCAGGGCAGTCAGTGAGTTCTTAAAAAAAGAAATAATAATAATAATAATAATAAATATATTTATTATATAAATGTGTGTTTAAATATAAATTCAATGCAGCAAAATAAACAAATTTAAAAGGTGTAATTAACATGATGTAGCGTTTCCCCTACCATTATTGGGCAACCCCCCCAGCTGTTGGCTTTGAGTAACTGCAGCCCCTTGAGCAATTTAATGGAATAGCCCTGAATTAAAAATAAAGTATCTTTACATCTTCATCAAGTAAATGTCTTAAAAATTCCTGAAAATATAGCATACTCATGATCCTCTGAGAATAAACCCTGCACTCAATTGAATGAATTGCCATAAAACAGACTTTGCTAATTATAGACTTTGCTAAGTTTTGTCACCCTTGATATTAATTAAAATTGATCTAAACATTTTTACTTTCCTTGCAAACATGGAGCACAAATATCACTGACTATATCATTTAGTTAGTGAATCTAAAAGTAAAGTCTAACTCACTTCTTTCATTATGGCGGACCAGGCAGCATATTCAATTATAGCCAGGGGTATCACCAAGGAGGGGCCACCAGGTCAGTGACCACCCTTAAATAATTGGTAGCCTTCTTTTTTCATTTAAATATTTGTTTATAACCTTTGTTTGACCAGACAAATCCCATTGAGATCACATATCTCTTTTTTGCAAGGGAAGGCAACTGATCTTTTTGATATGTGGGAGGAAACTTTCTGGAGAAAAGCCATATGCAGAAGAACATGGAAACTCCACACAGATCCAAACTAGGGAGGCATCAGTGCTAACCACTGAGCCTCTGTGCTACCAGGCACAAAGGCAAAATTTGAGAAAGCAGAAGTAAAAATGCAATTTTGCCTGAGTTTTGTTGTGTTTTTAGGATAAATAAAATAGTTTGTAGGATGTTATGGTTCTCCCAATCATTGCTTATAAAATCTAAGATTATTGTGGCTTTGCATCTGAGGGGCATGCAGACTAAATTTTGTGATGTTTTTGTCAGTTAGTTATTTTTTAAAGCCCAGAGGCCTGTGAGGATGAGATCAAACTGATGCTGAGAACATAACTTCAGGCAGTTTACTAGATTTTTTCCCCCCTCTGAAGGCTCACTCATCTTCTAACACACACACACACACATCAGTGATTTCCTACATCTTTGAACATTATTTGATGTGTAAAATCTGCACTGTTAAACACTACCAGTAAAAATTTAACAGGTTACACATCCTGATGACAGGTTTGACTCAAAGCAACACTGAAGCAGTGAAGCTGTTTTTATGCTCAAGCACACACTGCAACAAAAACAAACATTTTTTTTTCAATCCACCTCCCTGATTTCACCGTGACTGTGTCAAAGCTGATCTGTTCTGACACAGAAAACGACAAACCACAACAACTCTGCTGTTAACAAATGTAATTCTCCTGCCAGAAAAAGAGAGAAAAATCAGGCTGATAGTGAAGTGCTACCACATATTCACTCATTTGCACTCAAATTCACCATCATGTGTGAAAGGGCATTAAGCTGATTAAGTGTGTGTGCGTGTATGTGTGCTGAATTTCCACTATCGGAGCGAGCAGCTGCTTTTATCGGCCTCTCCAGAAGGGCCTGCTGTTCAGCCATCTGGGTAACTCCTGGGCTCAAATCAGTCTAATCTTCACAGACGCAATAAACACGCCAAAGTCAGGGGGAGAAAAATCTCTTTATATGTAGGAGAAAAAAAAAATCTGTCCATGCCCTTGACTTCCTGAGATCTTAAAAACAGTCAGTAAAAAAAAAAATAGTCCTTCAGCTTCACTCAGAGCCTCGTAATCGTCCTAATCCTAGAATATAAACATGCAAATAAAGCATGAGTGAGTGTAGATACGTAATATAGCACAAAATAAATAAACTTTAGATTATTATTGCTTGGGAGTGTTGATATTTAATCGGTTAAAAGTGACCACTAAAGCCAGAGAGAGCCACTTGTTAAGCATCTGAGTTTGTGTGCGACAAAGACAAGTATTAAAAACAGCTAAATTTTAAGTCAACTTTAAAGCAAATATAGACAAAAACCCTAAAACCTGAAATAAATTCAGTTTATCATGAACAAATATATATAATCTAGCCCTTGCATCTCACTCTGTCAAGGAAAAAAGGTAACTTCATGGCTGAATGAACAAAGAGATAAGATATTCTTTCTTATCTTGTGCTTTGACATATTTTCTTGGAGCACCAGCCGTTATCTGAGTTGAACCGAGGTCCAGGTTTGATGAGTTCAGCGTTGCAGCAGCAGAGTGGCTCTTCACCTGACTGCTGGAACAAAACTCAATCTCTCTAGGAAATGTTGACTCTATTGTTTAAAAAATTAAAAGCTTTCCAGTGTGACCATTTATATTTGATGTGTAATTTTCTTCCAGTTTTCTAAATTCATGTTTGAACATTTGTTTAATTTTTTGATCAAATGTATGGGTAGTTAGTGCCAAATTCTGACTGTTTATGTTATGCAGTTCGTCTCTAAAACTTCTTTTGCCCATACATAAGAGTTTCTTTAAAATCCATCTTTGTGTGTTTGTACCTCAGGGAGGTGGTAAGCTTTAGAGGACGAACTCCAGGAGTGGCGAAGCGAAGCGAGTTTCTGTAGGTGACTTGCTGCACGGCCCGGTTGAAGCTCTCAATGTCGTCTCCCTCCAGCACCAACACAGACTGGCTCGGGTTCACGTGGACCTAAAAATTTATATCGACTTAAATCAAGACTCATGTAACATTTCCCACTTTTTGTTAAAGCTATTCTGTATGGGGACAAAAAACACAGAGTGCTTGTGGTCAAATTTATCTAGAATATTCCACAATTTTATTCCTTGGGCCAAAGTACATCGGTCCTTAAAGTTTGTTTGAATTTTAGGTTTTACAAACATTTCTAGTTCCTTAAGATTATAATAACTTCCCTCTTAACAAAACGTAATTGGACATTCAAAGGTAACAAATTTTTATGAACCTTATACATAACCTGCAAAATATTAAAATTAACCAGCTCATAAAATTGTAATAATTTCAATTGATGAAATAATGTATTTGATGGGTGACTATAATGCTTTCTGGTGATAATTCTTACGACTCTTTTTTGTAACATAAAAATAGTATTGAAATTGTTTTACACACTTTCACCCAGACTTCAATACAATAGATAATGTGTGGAACAATTATAGCATTATGTAACATAAACAGTGCTTTATCATTGAATAACTCTCTTACTTTATACAATACTACAATAGAGGTGGCTATTTTTGTTCTTAAGTGATTTGTGTGAGGTTTCCATCTCAGCTTTTCATCAATGACACCCAAACACTTCACCTCACTGACTCTACAAATCTCACCACCATCAATTCATTGACAGTTTTGTTTCTATTACTGAATATCATATAATTTGTTTTATCCAAATTTAATGATAATTTATTAAGTTTAAACCAAGTTTGTATTTTTACTAATTCTGTTTGCATCATTTTCAACACTCGTTCAATATCTTTACCCAGTTCGTCCAGTTGTAGTATCATCTGCAAATAGGACACATTTAAACAACCCTGACACTTTTACTAAATCATTCGCATATAAAATAAATGACTTTGGTCCGAGTACAGAACCTTGAGGAACACCAGAAGTAATATTACAGAGTTCAGATCTTATATTATGTATTCGTACAAACTGTTTATTGCAATTTATATAGCATTTTGCCACATTTAGCCTTTTAGCTTGTTCTATTTTTCAGCTTTTAGCTTTAAGCTAGCATTTGAAAGGTGTCTAAGTAAGATGCATATAGAAAAAGCTGAAAAATTGTACAAATTATTGAAAAGATTTCAGTTGATAACCCCTTAGTTATTTTATATTACTTATTTGTTTATTTTATTTTTGTTTTGTTTGTTACTTGGATTTTGTTAGAAATTGAAACAGAGAAGATGTTTTGTTTTCTTTTATTGTTGTTGTTGAAAGAGCTTTGCTTAAAGTTCAAATGTGAGTTGCTGTTATTGTGTATGAGAATGTCGTTTTTGTATAATTGTTAAATAATAATAAAAAAAAGCTTTAAGCTAGCATTACCTACTTTTAGCTAGCGTTTTGCTAATTTTAGTATTTAGCTACTGCTGTGCTTCTTTTAGAAATTAGATAACATTTTGACACATTGAGCTAGCCATTGCTACTTTTAGCTTTTAGATAGCATTTTGCTACTTTAAACTGGCCTTTACTTTGAGCTAGTTTTTTGCTACATTTAATTTTTTGCAAACATTTTGTCTCTTTTAGCTAGAATTTTGCTAGACTTCTATTACTTTTAGCAAATCTTTGCTTCTTTTAGATTTAACAACTTAGATTTAGCTTCTACAGCACATTTTAAACACTACAGTTTTACAGAAAATGCATTTTCTCTAGTCCTTTTTATTTTTACATTTTATAGACAACAGTCTCTGGTTCTGACGCAACATGATGTTACCTTCATTCCAGACCCCAGGGTCTCCAGATCCCCAAAGTCAAGCCCCTCCCTGCAGGCGTACAGACACTCCACCACGCTATGAGGCTCCACGCTGCCAGGACGCACCGTCACCCCCGACAACAGCCCATGGTAGCCGCCCACATACTTCACTAAAATGTGAACACCCATAATTTTATCTCTCATTATTTTATAAATTGCACTTCAACAACTGATGACGAAGAAAAGCAGCTCAAAACTTTGTGAAACATGTAGGTCACCTGAGTCTTTTCCCTCTGGAATTGTATTGTTTAGAATCTCCTTTTGCTTTTCTTCAGGCTCTGCTGGGAAAACCAGAGAGGAGCAAAGTAAAAAAAAATAAAACGAAAACAATAAGCCACACCGAGAAAGGCACTTTAGAGGAGTGAGTCATGAAGAGACAGGCAGACTAAATCGGAAGGTGCAAAGATAGACAGAAAGAAGGAAATATATATTGTATATAAATAAATAACACAAGCGAGAAAACTGTAGAGGATCTTCAAAAATGCAACAACTCCTCATTATCTGGCAGCAGCTGCTCCCACACAGCCAACACACACAGTGTGGATGAAAAACTGAATGCATGTGTGTTTCACTGGTAATTGGCAGCCAGTTTCCCATTTTAACGAGCCGTTCGAGTGTAAGTGTCTCATAGCTGTCTGCCCCCTGTGTTGTTCTGCTGCTCTAAATAATTGATAAGTCATTTATATTATTAGACCTTAAAAACAAAACGCAGCGAGGAATTGAGTAAAATGAGGGTGAAGGAAAAAAGCATAATGCAAAACGTCTCAGCAGTTTGTCCTGAGATGCCTTATGAGGGTTCATGACTATAGCCAGACAAATACATACGGCTATTTTTAGAGGTGATATTTGATTTAAATGACATTTCGGTATATATATAATAAAGAAAGGAAACTGCGCAGATCATATTTTTATGCACGACATTAAATGCATCATTAAGTTGGAATGAAATTTGTTCTAGTGAGCATAAAATTTACCCCAGCAGGCACCGATGAGCATCCTCTGACGAGGTGCAGGGTTGGGAATGGCCCCATTGTCGTGAATGAGAGCGGGGTCAAAGGTCACACCGTCCACATAGAGAGTCACCGATGGAAACTGGACACTGAGAGAGAGGTGGTGCCACTCGCTGTCACACACCTGTGGGCAGGAGAACATGGGGTCAAAATGAAGCAAAAAAACATGTAAAAATCAGTGGAAAAAGGAGGATTATGATCCTTTTTCACTTAACAGAGGCTGTTAAGTCCAACTCCAAAGGTCAGGCTCTTTGAAAATAAATCTGAGAGGTTGAGAGGTGACTAAAGTGGTAAAAAGCTGCATGATGTCAGAGAAGCAGCTGAAGTATCTTTAAATATCCCATTGACATTAATGATTGTGATAAACCCACATTTCCCTCACTCTTCATTTTCTGTTCTGTCATCACAACACTCACAGCACTCTCCCTTTAGCAGCTGGGCTACAATTATCTCACCCTGGAGAGGGCATCGAGGGCAGCAGGAGTCCATCTGATCGGCCAAATATATCATTAGCAAGCAGAGCATAAAAAATTGCTTTTGGAGTATGATCAGTCAGGGTACAAACCCCAAAAAATCAGACTATTTCATTTTGTTGTGCTTTGTTCTGTTAAAGTTGGTCTTTTTTGCAATTTATTTATATCCATTTAAAAAGGCTTCATGGATATGCATTTTGAAGGAATGCTGGAAAATTCTAAATGTGACAAAAAAGACTATTTTACTATTATTAAATTATTAAAAGGAACACGCTTCACCCACCACCTTTCATGCTGCAGTTTTAGGTTAAGATCATCTTATGTTGATAAATGAGTTGTCGTTATTTTGGTGGGAGGTTCTTGGTGTGTGGGAGGAGTTTGTCAAATGCATGATTGGTCTGTTTGACTTTTGTGGGAGGAGCTTGTTAAGGACATGGTTGGTTAGACTGAATATTTTGGGTGGAGTTTGAAGAACGCTCGAGACAGGAAGTGGTGCTAGCCACACAAAGTTAAACGCAGTACATGTGGAGGGATGTGTAACTGTGGCTAGACCCGACTTGAAAAAGGTAGCTATTTTTTAATATGAATATTAATTTTACTCATAACTTGATACAAGAAGGTGTTGGCCGCACCAGTCAATAAATTTTGTTCACATGTTCACAATCATTTTACTATTAATTTACTTCATATTTTTAATTGACCAAAGACAAGTCAATGCGATCAATCACGGTTTTGCCAAACTCCGCCCACACAGCTAAGAAACTCTTCCTGTGTACTGCAGAGACCCCTACTTGTGCAATATTGTAAGACGCAACAATCAGATTGTGTGTTATGAATGACTCTTTACTACTACAGCAAATATTAGGTCTGTACTGGTAAAACTGACAGAGTTATGGCAAATTTTTAGGTTTCTTTGAGGTCAATGGGCTGCGGCAGCCATCTTGAATGAGTTTGTTGTCTTGTAGATGTACATCAAATGATTGCTTTCTGTTTTTCAATAAAATCCAGAGGTTATTACATTATTTGCTATCTGCTACAGACAAACGAACACACAGAGGAAAAGCATTATTGCTTCGGGCATAAAATAGACAATTATATAGTGTATGCGTCAGTAGGGATATAAGGAAAGTGTTTGAATGAGCATCCTTCATTTAAAATGGTGAATTTATTTACTTTTTATAAACAAATTGAACAAAGCACCAAAATGTTGGGAGTTACAAAGATAGGAGAGGTGGAGAGAGAAGGAGCAGGGTAACAAGATAACGCGGTTCAGACAGAAGGATTTAACAAATCTTTTCTGTATCGGCTCAGCTTCTTTTAATCCAAGTGACTTCAATCTGTCTGAGGCGGGTGGATTCAGTCAAAACAAACCTTCTTTCACCCCAACAACACGCAGCAAACCAAACAGACGTACAAAGCTCGCATGAAGAATAATAAAGGGGTAGCTCCTTATTTTCATGCATTACGGTGCACAATCTGCAATACATGATTATGATTATATATGATTTTAGCAGTTTCACAGCTGCACCAATAGTGTAGACCTTTAAAGAAAATGTTTTATGTAAAAACTCTACAGACCGTAATAGATGCATTTACTTTTTTGTAGAACTTACTTTTCATTCTGAAATGAAAAAAAAGCTTAACTAATGTGTTAATAACAGGGTATCACAAAAGTCACTGTCGTCTTCTTTTCTTTTGTTTATTTCCCTGATGGTATTATAGTTAATTAGTTGATACTGTACAATGAGGGAAAAAATAATCACATGTAGCAAAAACTGCCACCAATTATAAACAGGCAAGTTTTGTGTGTGTTTATATGTCTGTCTGTTAGCAAAATATCTCATGAACCACTGGACAAATATTAATAAAAAACTCACAGAGAATAATTATTGGTCATTCATCTACAACTAATTAACTTTTGGAGTTAACCTGATTTGAGATGACAGCCACAGCCAACTGAACTTAAAAACCCTAAAATGGCTATAACTCAGTTAGTTTGACATATACTGACCTAAAATTTGGCATGGTAGTAGCTGAGACTGCTCCCCAACACAAATTGTGAGTAGGGTTGGGCATTGTGCCTCAAGTATTGATTGGAACTGGGTCTAACATGTCAATTCAACCGGAATCGTTTGAATTTTAAAATTTCGATTCCTAATTTCGATACCCAGTCTGTCGACCAGAAGAAGGAGCTATCGAACAAAACCTGCATGTGAGCCTCCAGAACACCAATGAAGAAGAATATTTGAGCCACCATAACACCAATGAAGAAGTCGACTTTTAGGGCTAGATTTAAGATTCTCCTTTTCTTGGAATAATTATGGTTGATTTCCTGAATCATCCATTAGTTCTGTCACTGTAGGCTGCTGGATGACGGTCAGACCACTTTTTTATGTATTTATTTTTTATCACTCTACTGCTGTCTTTAGCCACTCTCCTCATGTTTGCTGTAATTATTTCTATCAATAACAAGTGTTTTTTGTGTCTCTCTTCCAGAGTAAAATACACCTGCACCAGTAATTCTGTGTTTCTCTGCATTTCTTTCCTGTCCTCCTAAACCCAGTTGGTCGAGGCAGATGGCCACACATCCCGAGCCTGGTTCTGCTGGATGTTTCATCCTGTCAAAAGGGAGTTTTTCCTTTCGACTGTTACCGTTGTGTATAGTGCGCCAAGTAAAAATATCATAAAATTAAAATTTTTAGAGCTTAAGACTACCGTATTTCATCCAGGAAGACCTCTGGTTTGTTACCTCATTTGAACTATGTAAACTTTTTTGCCCCTGCCTCTAAAAAGAATCAGAAATTGGTAGGAAACGGAACTGTTCAAATTCAAACAATGCCCAATTCTAATTATGAGCATTTACAGATTACGCAAACTCTTTGTTTAAAAGTTTTCATGCATTCCTTCCCAGCGTGCTAGGCCTTTAATTATATTCAGATAAGCAAAATGTTCAACAAGCTCTGTGGTCGATGCAGAAATTTATTCCAATCTTGCCATCTTTCCACAGGTAACGAACTGCACAATACTTCAATAAGACAACGACAGGTTCTAAAGATGGATGATGAAGACAGCATGAACTGATAAAATTATCCAGTTACTATAAAAAGTCTGGAAGATGAAGGAAAAAGGGCTTTGGTTTACTGCAGAGGAAAAAAAACATTGCTCAATCAATTAAACGGAGCACATTTTAGTAAATTACAGCTACATTTTTAAGACTGAAACAAAGAAGCAGCCGTGCAGAGAACTAAGCATTTTTCCTTGTACCTGCTCCAATTTCCACAAGAACTTGACGGGTCGTGCTGCCGAGACGTCGGGCCAGTAGAAGAGGGAGAGACGGCAGCCGTGGACGGAGAGGGCGTAATGAGAGTAGGAGTCATCTGAAGAGGAAAAGAACAAAAGGAATTAAAAAATAATAATTGGTGGACCTATTTCTTTTTGGAAAAACTACAAATATTTATTTTATTCTGACTTGTGAATTTCTTCAAGAGAAGGTCTGATTTTCTTGTAAATTACACAACATTTTTAGGCACAATTACAGTGTTTTGCTGTTTTTCTGCTATCCACTCAGCTGCATAAAGGTGACAGCTGGAAGTCAAGTGCCTCTCACCTGAACAGTTTGATAATATTTGATAAGGGTAAAATCAGATTTCTTTTTTTAGGCTTTAATTGTATATCAGAATATAAGACAATGGACAAAAAAGCAACAGCATGCAACCGTTGAAATATCCCATCAAAGTGCATACAAATCATTCAAATTGGAGCAAAACCACATCATTATAGTCTAAGAGATGAAACACACCATTCTTAACAGTGCTGCAGACAATCGTCTCTTCATCCTTGCGGTTTCCCCTAGACTGAGTGGTTGAAGGCTGGATGTTGGCACCCCCCCTGCGCATCCACAGCTGGAGGGTGAAATGGTCTCCTGATAGCGTGGACACAATCGGATCCGGCACGGCTGCAACATGATTTGATCCATTGAAGGAAAAGACCAGAGATGAATCAGAAGAGGGAAGAGTGGGCAGAGCGGCGGTCCAGTTGGCTGCCGGAGATGGAGGTGGGAGAAGGTCTACTTCGCCCCTGACAGCACCTAAATAAATGAAAGTAAAAAAAGAAAAAAAAAGCTAAAATAAAAGCAGATTTTGACTCCTGATTATGACTGTTTTAGTTAAACTTACCACACAAGCGACGCACAGATCTGTCAGAGTAGCTGTCTCTGTCACAGCCCTTCCCAATGTGGCCGGTCTGGAGCTCTACGGTGGCCTGGATGTTCCACACAGTCTCTTCACATGTCTCCAAATGCAGGCTGGGGAACAGAGGGATACTTCCTGACCCTGGTGTGTACTCCACACGCTTTGTCCAGCCTAGAAAAACAAACAATACCATAACATTACAAGTTATTGGGCTAAATTTGAATTCAAAATAAATGGAAATTTTTTAAAATGGAGCAAACAACAAAAATCTGCATAAACAATGTGATTAATTATAATCAGAATGATAAACATAGTATGTAATTAAAAATCAAAGATGTCAAATGTTATAAAATGTTTCATGAATTCAAAGATGAGCGCTTTGAAAAAACAATCATTGCTGCCAGTTGCATCACTTTTTTAATTTCACTCAATGAGATCCTTAATATTCAATACTGAAGGTGCCCTCAGATATGGAAGTAACTCATGTCATGTGCTTCATTGAACCCTCATACATTCACAGACTTTCGATCTGTTTAATAATAACAAGCAGCCTGGTTCTTCTCCTCTGAAGCAGCATCCTCAACTACCAGGGCCCCGTTTCAGAAAGCAGGCTTAACAAACCCTGGGTTAACACAGATACTCTGAATCAACTTACCCCGCTCTGTGATACTCAG
>JARVJO010000305.1:9274952-9327915 GCA_031762555.1 Cynodonichthys magdalenae
TCATCAATGGAAGTCAGATAACATGATTCACCATGGCAACAGGAGAAAATAATAAGACCGGAAGTCCATTTCTCTTCACTGGAACTTGAAATATTAACGATGACATATGGAGATTGTTGCTGCTGCAAGAGAAAAGGAGTTGCGCGGCAGATAATTGCTGATTAAGTCAATGCGTGGTTTCATAGAAATCTAAACTTTTATTCTTTACAATTTTTCAAGTGGATGAAAGTGTGTGTCTGTTTGTGTGTGCGCATTAAATATGTGTGTAGTTGAACCCAGCTTACCAAACAGACATGGCAGCAAAAAAAGATTAAATCTAAAAATATAGTAAAATCAGGTAAGGTCCAGGTATAAGCAGTTATGTTCAACCTTTAACAAATAAATTACATAAATCAGCAAAATTCAACACATGAAATTAATGTGCCACCCCCCCAAAAAAAAATCTCTCTGCCAATATTTAATATTGGACACTTGAAAGTGGCATGATAATGTTAGGATATGTGTCAATTAGTGTTTATAGGTGATTAAGCCTGACCTCCATTTACAATGGACTCAGTAAACTCAGTTTAGTTTCATCAGAGGATGATGATGATGATGAAGAAAGTTTGTCTGCCACAGAGAGGGAGCAGACCCAGGTGTATATTGAGGTTTTTTCACAAAAAGAGCTGAAGAGGCTCCATCTACTTCTGGAGCTCACCTTTCTTCTGTAAAAGAACAACAAAAACAAAAAAATATTTATAATTTATCTTCATAAGTTTATTCGTTTTAAAAAAAACAAAATAAATCACATATACAATACAAAAAATACAAATATCTACTTCTGTAAGAATTTAAACCTTTGACCATAACCTCATATGAAAGAGTAGAAATGTAACTGAAATATTAACATTTTTCTGTCTCTAAAGCTTCCTGGGAAACAGCTACAAGCTGTACTTGAAGGACAAGATTGAAACCTGTTTAATCAAAAACATAAAAATTCTGATTTTCATCCAGAAATGACAAGACGTCTAATCTTGGTCTAATCACTTTCTCCCGACCTATATTCCTGCAGAGTATTAGCACTTCAACATCTCCAGGCTCCTCTAGAAAAGGACACGCCCTGTCTGACTCTGACCTGGTGCAGCTCTCAGCTAAAAAGTCAGACTAAGTCAGGATTTGTTCAAGTAATCGTGCTACAGAGCAGGGTTGGTTCACAGATTAAGTCGTGGGGGTAAGCTAACACAGGATAACAGCCATCTGTCTTTCTGAAGCCCCAAACCCAGGATATGCAAATAGTTACCCCAGAACTTACTCAGGATATTCACTTATCCTGTTTTCTGAAACGGGGCTCTGGTGTCAAATTTAACAACAATCCATCTTTAATACCGTTAAGTACCAAATTAATTTTTGCTTTGGGTCAAACAAAAGGAAATTCATAAAATCTTTGCAATTTTACACTGTAAAACATTTTTTTGTTTATAATAGTAGTGTGCGTGACAATTATTGTTTTGGTTTAATCAATGGTTTAATCTCTTTAACATTTTTATTTACTTTTCCTTAAACACCATCTCTTTACCGACACCTTCCTAAAATAATTGCCCAACTCATTTTTTCAAGTTTTTCAGGAAATACAATAAAACTGTAATGAGGAATCTTAGGTATACTAAATCAGCTGAAGTCAGACTCTTGACATAAGCCATCATCTTAAAGGGGTAGAATCAAATCATTTGATCAACTGAGGGTGTAGATGGTTTTACCACAGGTGGCCAGCACCGTGACAAGATGATTTAGGCAAAAAGTAACATTTTTGATAATTATTTTAGGAAGATGAGGTTATGATCTTAACCAGTTGTTCCCAACTGGTTGCTTCACAAACTAACAGAAGCAGGGAGTTCTGACCCTGATTACGAAAGGTTAAAGTACAAACACTGCTGATGAAACAACAATAAAAAGGCATCATGACAACACAAATATAATTAATTGTCTCACAATTGCCCCAATGTTTTAGACTTGTTGACATAAAAATGCACCAAACTGAACGACTACCCCCACGTTTTATAACTTAAAGTGTCAAAAAAACTGAATGAAACAACTAAAGCACATGTCTTAAATCATAGCTAGGTTATTTCAGGACAGGAGAAGAGCTATCTGTGATAATGATTACCGATCCAGCCGGGTTTGCAGGACGGCTTGACCGTGACGACAACCTGGGCGTCAGCCTGAGCGCGATTCTTTCCACAGTCGAAGGCGGTCACCCAGAAGGTGTGAACGCGCTGCCGCTTTGAATCCAAAGGCTCAGTGTTCTTAATGTTACCTAGGAGACAGAGCATCAAAAGAAACGGAGAACATGACATAATGAGACAAACCGAAATAGAAGGTTAGTCAGCAACAGCAACCTTGTATGACTGAACACCCAACACAACTAAAAGCACACTGAAAGACATTCAACAACTCAACAAACGTATTAATGGAGCCACAACCGGGTTTAGTACTCAGTGTTCGTAGGAGGAAAACAAGAAAAACGGAGTAAGATAAATAACTCTGAAAAACGAAAAGGGTTTTCCTGCTTTTAAAGATAAAGGTGAATAAACACAATAGTATCTGTGAAGGGCTGACAGCACCCAGAATGCTGGCTGATAAACAGTAGGCAGGAGGAGAAGATGCTTTGACAAGATGAGAAGAAAAAACAAAAGGGACCAATAGAAACAGGAAAAAAAAACAACAACAAAGTAAACAGTCAACAAAAAGCAGACAGCATCTGAGGAACAAAAGGTCTCCAAGCTGCTGTCTGGAAAAAAAACAGAAAGAAGTCACTCAGCTGCTGCAGAGCCCTTTAAAGGTCTGGAAAATTCTGCAGAGTCATGCTGAAGCCGGGTCCATTTCAGCTGCTGTTACAAACAGGTCACAAATGATCTCCCAACAAGGAGTCTAGTGATTGTAAACATCAAATTCTTTCCCCCCAAAAATAAGTAAACAGCGAGCATAGGGGGCATTAAACCAAACAGTCGGAGAGGCACAGCAAAAGTCCGCCCACACAAATTCTATTTTAACATCTTTTGGTTTACCTGAGTGCAGTTTTAGTTCCCTACAATTCTTTTAAAATTGTTCCCTAAACAGACATCATTGTCTCAGCAGTGGCTGCTGCTGATTTTCATGTGCTTCACATCACAGAGCAGAACTAAATTTAACAGAAACAAACACAAAATAAATAAAATACATTTCGAGAAAGACATTTAAATATACTTGTTACTTGTAGTCTGTTAGCACTGCAGTCTCTAATTTAAAAGTGCAACATAAAACTCATCTCATCTCACCGTCGTTGTCAATAGCAAAGGGCACATTGGGAGTAATGATGTCATAGAAGCAGATCTGGCTGTACTGCGGGGAGCAGTCGGCATCCAGAGCCTCCACGCGTACAATCCGGTCAAACAGACGCCCCTCTGGGACTGAAGCCTCGTAGCGACGCTCGACAAACACGGGGGAGAACTCGTTGACGTCGTTTACACGAACATGCACGGTGGCCCTGAGGGGAGGAGGAGTGGGAGGCCGAACACAAGCAGAGAGGCACGGATTATTGTAGCAACAGGAAGCTGTGACGGCTGAGTAGTTTGTACAGCACACAGAATGTGAAACCATTAAAAATCTCATTTTCAAACTGTGAGAAAAAAGGTCTAACTTGTGGGATTTCTTGCTGTTGACTCCGTCAGGTCCTTCGCCGCAGTCGTAGGCCTGGATGGTGAAGCTGTGCTCACGTTGGCTCTCGCAGTCCAGCGGCTCCTTGGACCGGACCAGACCCTCACCGGTGGAGCGGTCCAGAACCACGGCTTCGAATTGGACTGATCCTGAACCCAAGGGGCCATTGTGAACCCGAAAACCGCAGATTTCACCTGAGAGAGAGAGATTGTGTAAGACAGAATCCATCTAACATATCATTATACAAACACTCAATTTAAGAGGTAAATCTTTTAAAATTACTTTAGACTTGGATAAAAAAAATCTATAATAGCTTGGAGTTTTTTTTTTTTTGCACTGATTATTGAAACGCCTACTTTGACCTTTTTATTTATTTGAACAGCTTTAAACTGGCCTCCTTCCTTCTGACTAATGAGCCTCATTTCTCTTGGCTCTTTAAAGCACTCCAAAGGGCTGGTTCAATCAGGCAATCATATTTTCAACAGAAATATTAAGGTACTAAATATCTCCATTAGAAAACACCTAAAAAGACAGAAACTGAAAGAGAATTCAAGGCAACGTTTTAGTTTAAATTAACCTTTTAGCCTTTCTAACATTCTTTGTGTGTTCAACTAATTAGTTTTTCTCTCTTTCTGTGTCACAGTTAGTATCCTGATAACTGTGACATGATAAGAAAATTGCTAACAAAAATAAAGAGAATGAACTGTAACCTCTTTTAAGATAACGTAAAATAATATAAATGTAAAAAAAAAAAAACAGGTCATTTAATACTAAACCTGCAATAAAAAAGTTTACCATAACTATATGTTAAAGTTGTTTCTTTTATTATTTGCTTTTTCTTAGTATAAAAATTTCAGCTGCATTTTCAGACATTTTTGGACTGCAGGTAAAACCGTTTAGCACCTGAATATCTCAGTGCCAGGTAACATGAACAAAATTTTTTTTGTTGTTTTTTAGATTGTCAGACAGAAATAATGCAAACCTTTTTGTCCTAAAAATTACACCGTTCAGTGTTGATGGTGACAAAGAAGCACAAGCTGTCCACAACATGTGCTCTAATGACCTCAATACAAGCTCAAACTCCAGTTTTAGAGCATAGATAAGAACCCAGATGGTCTTCATCCCGTTCAGCCTAGAGGAAGCAGTGTCTTTGGTCTCTAAAAGGAATTTCAAATTATGAATTTATAGACCTTAGGTCAGTTTTTGTCTCAGACCATCGTATAAAAAGTTGGATTTTATTTGTACTATTGTCTTCTTGGTATAGTTTTCATTTTAATTTGTGGATGCTACAGGGATTTGTGTTTGTTTTATAACAAAAACAATATTTTGAACAATTTTACAAAGATGCTGTAACAGTTTTAATTGTATTTATGCTTTATGTTTCCTAGATTTTACATGTACAGCGCTTTGTGGAAGCTGTGGTTGTTTTTAAAGAGCTTTATAAATAAAATAGTAGCAGTAGTTGAGTTGCTATCTTATTTTCCTTTCATGTAACAGATGTAATTTATTTGTAAATGACTAATACTATATATATATATAACATGATGAAAACTAAAAATAAGAAAATGTTGGCGAAATGAGTCACAATGTAGAGTTTTACAATACAGAGTTGTTATTTTCTATTTTTTTATTTCAAAAGCTTTAAAGTTTGCTGAAATGTGGCAATATATCACCTGGCCTAGAATGATGTCATTGGGAATTCCAGTCATATATTTAAAGGGTTATCTCCAAGTGTTATAAAGGTGTTAAACATAATACGAAAGGATTTCCAGGTGCATTTGTTGCTTTTGTTTGCAAAGCCTGGTTGAGTTTCAGATTGTAATTATATTTTTGTGTGGATTGTGATATGAATGTAGCCATCTTGTTATGTTTGTTCTATGTGTTGAGTGTCTAATGATAAAAATAATCAATCAATCAATCAATCCAAGTGCTACAGCAGAAAAAAATGGTCAGTTTCAAATAAAATTAAAATGGTTATCTCTGATGACATAGAAAACTTTGATGTAAAGGCAGATTACAAAGATTGCTATTTTAGGTATTTGATTGCTAGATGGTGTTTTAAAAAACTAATTTCATCACAAATCTCAATTACAGCAAAGATCAATACATTCACATTTTCTGCACTGCAGCCTGTGTTCATTCTGACTCATTTTGCCAACTCAAATGTCTGCATTGAGGCAGTAGAAACACTAAATGTTATGTCTCAGCATTACAACTGTAAGAACTCATATTACTGATATCTGGACTTTATTTTATGTACCACTTTAACTCAAATGGTCTGTTACCATCAAAATTCAATGAGTAGGGGAAAAAAAAGACTGCAGAAGCACCTCAAATAAAAATCCTTGGAATAGCAACTGATCTTTATCGGCTGACATAAGTCAAAGGTTCGTGTTCAAACAGGTAATTTCCTCTTCTTTCTTGACATGGGTTCAATATCTATATCAGGAAACCTTTGAGTAACTGAAGTTGATTTTTTGTAATTTGACTGAACACGGTTATTTCCAGGACTCTGAGGGCAAACATGATCACCTTATTTCATCAGGCTGCACAGCACTGCTGATTGCTCCAGCAAAGTGAGGTTCAATTACACTATGACAGTCTAAAAATAGTGCACTCTGTGGCTGAACACATTTGCCTTTATATTTAGGTGGTCTTTAGGGAAATAGCTCCAGTCTCATTGCTGAAAAAATGCGTGCATTATTTACTATTAAAAGCCCGAGCAAACAAAACAAACAGGAATAAACCTCTGAGTGGTCACATGACTGCAGCATTGCTCCGTCTGCAAAATAAAAGTTGGATGATTTTCTGTCTCATTTGCGAAGACGAGCTTCAGTTTGAAATGACGAGCAAATAATTTGACCCATTTTATTTTCTTTGTAGCAGCAAAAAAAAAAAAAAAAGACTTCAGTGCAAATATTTTTGAACATTCGGCTTTATAGCCCTCCTTTGGGCTCGTTGCAGTTACCAGCATAGTGAAGTGGGGCATCTTTGTCCAGGGCAAAAAGAGGGGGGTTGAGTAGGACGGTGTTGTCGTTCTCCATAACGATCCCCTGGTACTCTGTCTCGATCCATGGCTTGTGCTTATTGGCTGGGTGGAACAGAGAGGAGACCAAGAGGCTTTGGGTTAAATGGAGCAATTAGAAGAAAACCAAAGACTATTTTTAAACACTCAATTATGGTAGAGGACATGGTGGGAGTGTATATGAGGGGAGGGGGAACAATGCACAAAGCATGTCTGACCACAGTTTGATCATATTCAACCCTCTTTCCCTCCGCGATGACCACCTTCCTTTGTTCATCTGAAGCAACATCCACCAGCAGTGTAATTACATCCACTCTGTTTTCCCTCTGCTGCACAGAAACAGAAAAGTGTTGCTCATATATAAAACTGGGCAGCTGAATAATGCAGCAAAATCAGCAAAGTCAGAGCCAAACGTCTGAGGTTTACTTTCAGTTTAACCCTTAATTGCAAGATAATTATCAATCCTCGTGCCGAATGTTCTGTGCTGAGTGATCAAAGGCCAAGTTAATGAGCCAGAAAGATGACGATTTTACACACCAGCAATGAGCAAAAACAAAAAAGGCGGCGCTGCGCTCCCTCCCTCTGGTGTCTCCAATCTCTTAACGCAAGAAGCTGAAGAGTTTGAAATCAGACAGGAGCACAAGACTTCTTTTTTTTTAATGTTTGTTTGGCAATCGCAGTGAATTTTCTAGAAAATCAGTGTGGAACTAATTCTTTGTGAGAGGAGAGTCAACAGAGGCAAAACGCTGCTTATTCTAAATCTGATCACACTTTTTTCAGCTCAAATGTGGAACTGGGTAACATTTTTTAAGCTTAAAGCATCACAGATTTTTACTTGCAATGCTGCTAAATTTAAAGATGTTTCTGTCACTGATAGAAAATATCTATCCATCACATGCAGCTTCTACTCTAAAACCTAGAGAAATGTATTATTGTATTTAGGCATTTAGTTGCTTTAAACTGTTTATGTGTTAAAAACTTGGACATCATGTTTGTTGACGATATATGAATATATTTAAAAGGATTAATTGTTGCAGAGTTCTGACCTTTACGGAGTACATTATTATGAATACAAAAGGTAAAATATTGAATAAATTAGAAAGAACAACCAATAGCTTTTGTGTTTTTTTTAATTGCTTGATTTTATGTAAAAATGGCAATTTCTATTGAGCAGTAGGTAATCTGGTTTTGGATTTTAAAAGTTTCAGCTGAAATTAAATAACATGTAAACATCTATGTATATGTATTTAAAAATATTTGACATATTTAAATAATCATTAGTTAGACAAGATCTGTTCTTTGTCCAACTATGAAAAACTTTACCTTCAAACAACAAACCGATCCCTCCATTCCTGGCAGTTTTTAACACTCTTTGATTCAAACATATTTTTATCTAGCATGGAGAATTAGTGAGGTTAAGCATCCAGCTGTAATCACAGACATTTATCCAACTCCTCTGTTTCCACAGTCTTCTTCTGTGTTTCTTTTTGGTCATTTATCTCATGCCCTCTGTCCTCTTCCCGCCTTGCTTCTGTGTAGCATTAATCTGAGCATCAGGCCTGTGGATTACATTCGGGATTACAGATTGAGAGGCATCTCGTTCCATCTCTATGTCTGTCCCCCTTGGCACAGCACCTCTTTATCACTCCCCAGCTCTCTCACCCGTCCACCCCTCCTCATCTGGACCCTTCACAATGACACGCACATACTGTATGAACACAAAAAGGCCCAGCATCTCACACTTTTCTCTTTTTCTTTTCTCCCTCGTGTCACCTGATCTCACATTCCTCTCTCCCTCCTTATCATTCTGCGTTTCTTTTTTTTATTTCAGCATGTCCTCTCCTGTCACGGCCCCCATCTCCACTTACTCCTCTCATTTCCCTCTTCTTCCATCTACTTCAAATCTTGTGTCATCCTCCTCTCCTGACAAATTCTACCTCCACTGTTCTCATTTCATTCTCTCAGCATGATAATCATGGAAAAAAAATCACAATAACAAATCTGCCAAAGACAGGGGGGGAAAGGGATCAGTTTTTTCAGAGTCAAACAAAGGGTGAAAAAGGCACATGCACATAGGGTTATGAGCAGGAAAATGTTTATGTATGTAGGTCTGAATGCACTGTTTATGCATGAGGAATTCAGGCTTTATGACACAGGAATAACAATGAAGTCATCTGGTTCATTTCTTGAGCAAAAACAGCCAACGGCTGCACCTGAAAATCCAGACGGGGTCCGCGTATTCCTATGGAAATGTAAATCATCATCTCAATACTTCACATTTACCAGTCAAAAAAGGATGAGGAACTGACCTTTGTTGCCATTGGCAACCGAAGTCAAGCAAAGGAGGAGGAAGGAGAGAAAATTCATTCTGTCCATCTGAGGGAGGAAAGGAAAGAAAACAGAGGAGGGGAGGTTACAGGGTGGGGTGAGGAAAGAGAGGGGGGGGGGGGGTACAGTTCATGCATCAACAACTGATCAGCCTTGGAGGACAGTACAGTAACAAGACAGAAGCAGATCAGGCAGAACAGAGATGCTGCACAGAGGGTTTTATATTCATTGCAGTGCTTCTGCAAAGAAATAAAGTGCCATGGATGTAACCTCTGGAGGACTGCAAAACTAGACTCAGAGTTGCATGACTGAACCAGTAATCCATGAAGCATTTTACCTAAATGCTGCTCTGACTGACATGCTTGCCTAGAATAGCCTGTGGAGCATACCTGCTTACGAGTGTGTGTGAGTAAAGTGCGGGTGTTTTATCATGGTTTGTGGCATGATTAACACATTACTGTTTTTTTTTTTGTCACCAATCTCTTTATTTTCTTGTATTTTTAAACCCACTTCTAATTCTTACCAGCCAACATGACAACAATCACGGAATATTCATTCAAAAATAGAAAATTACACAGCATGCGAGTCCATCTGCGCAGGCTGTCCAGGCTAAAAACACTCACGTTCATAAGTACAAACATGCTATGCGACAATTTGTAGCCGATTTTCCTCACAAGCTAGTAACGACTCGCACTACATAACGCACTTCGTGGCTAAATGAAGCAAAATCATATAACAAAAAATTTACACCCACTGGTGGAGTCCTAGGAAGGAAAATGTCGCAGAAATTGGGAGGTTTTAATGTGACATTACCGTGTGCTGAGCGCGGTGATGCTCCCGGTTGTTGGTACCTGCTTCTACACTCGCAGCATCCGCCTCTCACGCCCCTGCCGGTCGGCTCGGCAAACCCCGGAGGGTTGAGCACCAACTGAAAAAACCTCCAGGTGAAGAAGAAGAAGAAAAAGAAGAAGAAGAAGAAGGGAGGTTCTGCTTCTGAAGCACGAAAAAAATGACGCGCAGCCGGGGGAGTTAGTAGAGTCAGGAAGGAGGTGTAAGGTAGAGGCAGGGACCAACGGACGTCCTTTCTTAAAAAAAAAAAAAAAAGACAAACCATGGGAATATTACGCTGACGTCCCCTCCCTCTCGGCGTTCCTTAACCCGCCCACACTGCGTCCTTCTTCGCTCTCAGTCCCCCACCAGCAGACTGCTGCTCTGGCTGTTTTCTGACTCCGACACAGCAATTCATCTCATCACGTTAGCTGTCAGCTCAGGGTTTGCTTATTGACTGGAACCCTCCTCTTCATCCTTCTTTTCCTCCTCCCTTTTTAAATTCATTTCCACATATTTCACACTGCTGATGCTGCTCAGTTCTTTCAACACGATGACGTCATGTCACCCCCTCATAAAAACATTTGGGACAGTGGACACAAAACGCAACAACATATTTGAAATCCAGCATTTTAATGAACATTGCAAAACTGTATTTGAAAATCATCCCTGTCTCTCACATTTTCTTTTGTACATTTGCTAAAGAGTTAGGGGGGAAAACGTAATCTCTGGAAATAGCAAGTCATCAATTAATAATAATCACCATGTCATAAATATGACTGAAATCTGGACCACTGCTACAGTGTGGTTTGTTCTCCTCAAGGGTGTGCAAGGATGGCCCCAAAATATCTACATCATATGAGATATATTGCAAACACCTCATTATTTGTTTTTCATGATTTGCTGTTTAAAACAGATGATCAAACCAACTTTTGTTTCAAATGAGACAATTTCTTAAGTCTAAGAATTAGCCTATGGGCTCCATAAACAGATCTAAGAGTCACAAGAACAAAAGAAGCATGTATCACTTTCAGATTTGTGCATTTTGGAGTGAAAATCAGACTTGAATCCAGAGAAACTGACATAGAAGTGGCACAGACAGAGGATGATGTGGCAAAAACAACAACAAAAAAAAATCAAAAACAAAATAATAGTAACATCAATTAGGAAAGGCAGGAGAACAATGCAAATTTGTTTCATGAGATCTTATTCAAAAATTACAAAATGTTCTTATTCAAAAAGCTGTTAAAACTTTGTAAAAAAATCAAGTCCTTTTTTGTGTAAAAAAAAAAAAAAAAAGAAATTAAATCTAGAAGAAATGAACGGTAAAAACATTCATTAATTCAAGGCCATTTTGAGTCGGGTGTTAGTGTACAGTGTGTGATTTACAGTGCTTGTATAACCACTAGCAGCCGTTTACAAAGAAACCAAGACCCTGACTTTAAATTGTTTAAATTGTTCTGCAGGAGAAAAAAAAAAAAAAGAAGTGTGCACGTTGTATTATGACATATCAGGAAGTGTCTTATATGCTGGCACTGTGCTTAAACCTCTAGTTCAGGCTTAGTGTTGCTGCTAAATGTGGGTGTCAGACGTGGGACCAGAACAATGAAACAACAACACGCTGGATCCAAAAACAGACTCGGAACCTGTGACTCATAAGTGCAATCTCATGTCGACAGCATGTAAGTCTCTCAAGTCCCACAAGTCCCTCGTATCCCCAACTTCAAAAAGAAAAAGAAAAAGAAAAAAGAAAAGAAAAAGTGATAATGATCACCCAGAAGAAAATTGTCCCAAGTTGGCTCACAATTAACTCGTGTGGCACAATGGTAATGTCCTGTAAACATTTCTTCAAATGTTTATAAAACCACCCCTCCCACTTAAAAACACAAAAATATATATATTTTTTTACATGAACATATATTCATATATTTATATATTACTAAAGGCCTTAAAACAGTTTGTGCTCTGTTCCGTGAACATCACAGTTCCCTTCAGAGGATATAGAGTCTCAGACGAACCTGAAAGAAAACAGACCTCTGAAGCTGTCGTTCGTCTCTGGCTTGACGTCAGCAGCAGGAAGGAGGAGAAGGAGGAGGAGGAGAGTGAAATGTGCCTACATACCATGTCAGGTTTTTAAAACCGGAGTTTTAGTCATGTTTTTTCTCACTCCGGTCCTTCTTGGGAACCAGAGTCTTACGGAGGAACGGCATGATTAAATATGCCATGAGGAAGAACACGTGACCACAGAAATAGACGGAAGAATACACCTGAAAAACAAATAAAAAGCGACAAAATGAAAATCATTCTATCATGTATGTTTGTCTCAATAAGTATATGAAAACACCAAAAAATGTGAGTCGCTGCAGTCACTGAGTGGGCATTTCTAGGCACGAGGGAGCAGTTTGTCAAAGACATGATTAGTCTGTTTGAATTTAGTGGGAAGAGTTTCTTATAAACATGATTGGTTGAGTTAACTATTTTGGATGGGGTTTAAAAAAAGCCATAACGATTCCATTGGATGAATGCCAGGCAACTGGGGTGGGGATGGGGGGTGGACTTGTAGCTTGGTCAAAACAGCCCTAACCTGCCTGGAAAAGGTCACCCTTTTTGAGTGCAAATATTGATATTAAACATAACTTGAGACAGGAAGGTGCACCAAATTTCAAATCAATAAAGAACTTCTGCCTAGGTTCAAAACTGCCAATCACGGTTAGGACAAACTCCGCTCCCACACAAAGACACTCCCCCTATGTAATGCAGAGACCACTATTTAGAAAATGTCCTTAACTTTCCAATATTCCTTTTAATAACATTGTTATTAACATAATAAAATTGTTTTCCCAGGCTTTCCAGAAGAAATACCCAGAAAGAGTTCTGTGGAACAGCTTTCTTTTCAATGAATAACTTTTTGGCACAGCATGGGCTCTAACGTAAAAAAATAATAAATGCAGGATCCTCTGGCAAATATAGTTCAGCATAGCTTAATTATTGCTGCAAAACATTGCGACACCACAGAGAAAAGCTAAGCGTGGCCTAATCTAATTGTTGTAAGAAGATTACTTACACTACTTTAATGCAAAAGCTTCTGATAGGATAGAAAAACCCCTGAGCTGGGTTCTGGCGACGCTGCAACCCTAAAATTTTACCTGGAGCCTCAGAACATAGTTTTTAGTGGTCATAAGAACAAACTAAGAATTAAGATTGTGTGGGTATTGCTTTATCTGCTGTTAAGTGAAAAATCAGGCTGCATGTAATAAATGCCCTGGAACACCGTCCTCCAACCTGAACCCTTTGTGTTCTTATTTATGGTGCACTTATGAACTTAAATGACCATTTTGCATTTGGTACTCTTAACAATTCCCAAAACTGAATAATAAAAAAAGTGAAAGGACAAAAAAAAAGGTCTTCTGACTGGTGTGGTTTCAGGAGATTTGTGTGTTTACCTTGAGCCATTTGTCATAGGTGAAGAGGCAGAATGGCACCAGAGGATAGCCCATGAAGAGCCAGTGGATAAACTGCTGAACTACATAGATGAGGGGGTAGAGATGGCTGTTGGCCAGTTTTGTCAGCAGAGGACTGTCCCGGATCAGAGCCTGGACCTGTCACACAGACACACGCACAGAATTCATAAATGGCAGGAAAAAAATTAACAAATAAAAATACAGCAGAACCGACACATTTTCTGAGCTCCAACAAAGTAAGAAAGACCTTTGTTTAAGATTTTGCTAAGAACTATTTGGAGCGTAGTATCTAATTTTATTTATTTACTTTTATTTTTAAAAGGTAATCTTATTGAGACAGGTAGCTTCATTTACAAAAGACTTGTAACACAAACACATAACATCAGTTACACAAAAATCATAAAACATTATGTTGACATTTTAAAGAGAGCAAAGTTAAACAAACCTAAACTAGAAACAAATATAAGCTTGAAATTATGATTTTTTAAAATTTTCTTTAAAATGTGTTTATCATTGGCTATTCATACATAATGTTATTTTCAAGGTTTGACCAAAACATTTATAACTACATACCCTGTCATCATCTTAATTAGCTAAACATAATTTTAATTCTAAGTAATATCAACAATGAGGTGCTATTAGTCAAGTTATCAAAAATAATTAAACTTCATCTACAGCTTTTATGATTCTAACAAAAACAAGCAAAGCTTCAGACAAATCAACACAGACTGAAGGTTTCAGCTACTTGTGTGTAATTATGTTTTCCAATGCTGACATCTTGTTTTGCAACTAAATCATACCTGTCTCTCCACAGTGATGATGAAGAACTCCATGGAAAAGCACAAGATGTAGCCAGAGTGAAGGCCGTGCCAAATGGTCAGAAAGAGCAGTGTCGCCACATGAGACAAGGTCTTATTGCCCAGAAACTTCAGCCGCTTGAATACATGTCTGTAAACAAAAGGAAAAGTCAAAGTTATAAATCTCTTTATGGCCATGAATCTGGATAAAGCCATCAGAAACGCTTAATGGATCAGCTCTCACAGTGGCGTGCACTAAAGTACCTGTGAGTTGTTGTTGCATAGCAACAGAGTCACACTGGCACAAACTCAACAACTTTTTATTCTTATGGAAGAATTCAGTTTTAGTGTTAAAATGTCAAATAATCTGAGAACAAACAAGCCCCATCTCTCCCTGAGGCGTCATATCAGCTCTGGATCTTGGGGCCTGACCCATTAGAACATGATGTGTGTCTGTTTGGATCCGAGGCCTGTAATATTATACAAAATTAATATTATACTAAAAGTATTGTCAAAGATAAATTTGGATATCCAAGTAATTTTTCTTTCAAAAGGATGCTTCACAAAGGAGGATACTAATAATTACAAATAATAATAATAATAATAATAATAAATCCCAAGTAAATATGACATTTATTCAAAATACTGTAAAATTAAAGCAATGACTGCCAGAGGACTGACAAAATAGGTACAGAATTTAGAGGAACTTATTGTTCCATCACCACAGAAATTTATTGACCCATAAAGACTCCCACATCTGCGTCAGAAACATTTATTTTCTGTCCCTTTTCTAATTGTTGCCATGATTTACAGTAAAGATCCAGCTGCACAGCGGACTCATTCCAGTTCACTGACATTCAAAGAGCTGCTTTCTCTTCACCGTTTATACTTCAATTTGTGCATTTAGAGGGACAAATTATAGGTGGTGGTCCCCGTGAGCACATTTCCATCTGGAACTTCATTTATAAAGATAACCAACGATGTGAGAGATTTTATCAATATAATTAGGATTTTTCTGTTTATTAATAAACAATAAGCTCAAGGTCTGGGAGGAGTCTGAAAAGGAAAACTGTAGCCTTCTTCAAATATATAAAAGAAAAAAAAAAGTAAAACATTCACATCGTTTTCTTTAAAGTTCTACTGACTTTCATGTTTAATGCGTATAATCTTTTTTTCATTTTTTTCAATTTAATTAAAAAAAAATCTCATGTATGCTGCAAACCCAGCTCTTAATATTTATGTACAAGTAATACTTTACCAAAAACACAGACTGATTAGCATTTATTATTAATTCAATTATGCATTTTATTTTGTTGTTTTCTTGGAAGTCACTTAAAGATGTCGTTAAAATTTAATGGCACTTTTTTTTTTTTTTTTACTAATTCATTGAAACAAGGTAGAATTTCTTGCAAAAAGTAAATCGCTTAAATGAAACTGTCTAATGATCTGTGGCCCCCAAATAACCACCTCCGTAAAACATTTCTGGAAGGCTACCAACAAATGTATCCATGTTTGTTTATGTTACTTTGAAATATAACAAGCCTTTACTTCTGAGGAGGAACGATCAATACTATCAATACAATCCAACAAGTCATTTCCTGATCCAGTTAAATGAAAACCAGTTCTTTGTGAACTGCCTGAACATGTGTTGTGACCTCAAAGCGTTGCGACTATTATTAGGCGTTCTATTGTAGGTTAAATAATTAGATCCTCCGTGTGTCAGAGTCTGTATTACATTTACGAAAAGACCAGAAAGTTGTACAGTATAATCCCAGCCATCAGTGCAGAGTTTAATGACTGTATCAATTACATTTAAACAGCCAATTTTCATTTCTGTTTCAGAGCCAACCTCCTCCTCTGCTTTCTGCATCTGAAGCAGTTTGAGGAGTGGAAAGTGAAGGAGTAAGCACAAATCGTTAATGCATTCAACGGAAATGGACCATGTAATAAACTGTGAGCTCGATAAATAAATTGCTTTGTTCACTATGATCTTCATCAAACTGAGTCACGTTTCTGAGAGGATCTCATGTGTGAAGATTCAGCCAGAAAACTCTCAACGATTGCTTCTCAAACACTCTTTTCTAATGTTAAAGCAACATATAGAACAAGGTTTCTGCTGTGAAAGACTGCAATACATAACTGAATAAAGTATTTTCCTTTTGCTAACCAGTTATCTCTGTGAATGTTTAACTTTTACAGCACTGCTTTGACTACGAGCTGAGGAACGCCACAGATTGAGTGGACACTGACCGAGCAGCCCAGGCGTTCGTGTTGATGTTGAAAGAGGCGATTGTTCCTCCAAAAAGTGGCGTTGTCTCAAAGAGCCACACCTTCATGTTGGCGCAGGCGTCCCACTGGTGCTTACCGTCCACGACTCCATTGTACCCCAGCCCAGTCAATATACATACACCCTCCTATGAGGAAAACACAGGTTTTGTTCATGTAGGAGAAACAAAAACACACTAAGTAGGTTAAAAAAAATAAATAAAAAAACCACTGAAATTGACAGAAAAGATTTCACAAAATAAATGAAAAAAGGAATTTGAAGAATAAAAGTTACAGAAGATTGCAAATATTCACATATCAATGAAATCCTTGAAGGAATGAACATCAGCCGCCATCTTTCATGCCAGAATTTTAGAACAAAATCACCTTATGCTGAGAAGGTGCAGGGTTTTTAGGTCAAACTTCAAACATTACATTATTATAGTGCTCAAAGTAAGAGTTAAGGATGACTCTCAGCTACTACCACACCAAACTTAAGCTCAATTTCTGCACAACTGACTTAGTTATAGAACTTTTTGTATTGACTAAGGTGGTGGCCATCTTAATTCGAGTTGACTAAATGTTTTTGAGTTTTAGATGTACAGCTATTGATAGACTGTCCAGTGGTTTATGAGATATTTTGCTAACAGTGATAGCAATAATAATCAACTCCAAAGTTTTAGTCCTAAAAATCTGAGTTGGGGTTAATGCTCAGCCACTAAATGACAGAGCTAGAAAGGCTTTTGCATTTCCTAAAAGTCAGTTGTCTATGGCGGCCATCTTGAATCAGACAGACTCCAAAAGTTACGTACGTTCAATGGAGTTACATTAAAATTCATTCAGTGGCACATCAGACAGTTTGGTAACAGATGAAAGCAAAGATATTACCCTACACATTTCAATTACTGCATAAACAATAACTAGTTCAGTGTTTTTTAAGCATATCATATGAATGAAAGTGAGAAGCAGCTTAATGTTATGAGCACATGGATTCTGTGCAGAAGTGTTTTGTAGAAAAGTGTCTGATTGCACCATGATGTCAGGTCAACCTGTCCTTTCCTCTGATACAGCTTTCAGCCTCTGACTGACGTTTGCACCCTCCTGGGACAAATATTTTGATGAGTAAAAACATCCTAGTTTCTTAAGGACGACCTATTCGGTTCTTTGCTGTACAAGTTTCAGAGAAATTAATTTCTAAAAATCACAAAGCTGGGCGTTTCCTGACACGATAATTTCCTCTTAAGAAATTCAACACTTGTATAAATCACAAAATTCAAAAAACTTTCAACTAAAAATAAACAGAAAATAAAAAAAAAATGTTTTTCACACAGTACAACATAAAGTAGGAACATTTATTGTACAAAATCACTAAACATCCATCCAGTTGAAGCAGTTTTCTGCTCTGTTAATATTCCACTATTAGGCCCTCAAAGCTTTAAGGCTGTTAACATGTAACACATTACACTAAAAAATACAGCCTTCCAAGAGTACGATTGTTCCACCGCAACGTTTCATTGCAAAAATGTTGTTTTTATGGCACAAAAACTGTTGCACTGAATTCTCAAAGACCTGAACTTTGGTTTCTTCATTCCAAAAAAATAAAGTATTTTTAAAATAATCTAAAAAAAGTTTTCAAAAACTTTACTCTTTTTGCTTGTTCTTTCTTTCAGAAGAGGAGTCGTCTTTGACCTTTGGCGCTCCTTGGTTTAGACTGAAGTATATTTGAGTTGAAGCCAAGTCCAATATTTCCTGCAGGTCAGCCTGAAGCTCTTTCGTCTGTTTTTACTTTCTGCACCAATTTTCAGAAATATTTCTATTCGAGCTTCTCCTCAGCATTACATCCTGCAGGCATCTTTAGCTTCAGTAAAATTTTATTGTCATCTAACCAAATTTTAAAATAATTCAAACTTTTTGGCAATTGTCTTGTAGTTAATTAGTAAATTAGATTTTCTTTTTACCAATATTTACCGAACAGAACTGCAGTTTCTGTGCCATTTTCTTTTCCTCAAAGCTGTTAAAAGTTTTTGTAGTTATTCAGTTAATGCTACAAAATGTTATTATCACCTGCAGCTGAAAGGCAAAGGTTAACGATATTGTACTTGTACTTGTTTTCCATTTAGGACCGTTTCCGATATACACAACTACCTTGTCGAGACCAGCAGTCCTAATGGGGACCAAAGACCGGTCCTAATATAGTGGAACTCCATTTTGGGGGTTTGTTTCAGGACTAAGGTGTGAATTGAGTTTAGGTTAGTTTTAGGGTCAGGTAGAAACCTGTGAGGTTAGCCTTGGTGGTCAGGGTTAGGCTGTACAAACTACTGGAAATGAATGGAAGTCACTGAACGGTCCTAATAAGGATAGAAATACAAACCGGGGTGTGTGTGTGTTACTAAACAACTCATGAACCACTGAACAAATTGGATCAACGTCTACAAATGATTAACTTTAGGAGTAAATTCTATTCAAGATGGCCGCCAGAGCCCATAAACATCAACCCCGTTACAGATACCAAGCTGTAATTTCATGGGTAGTAGTAGTAGCTGAGAGTCATCCTCAACACATCCTATGAGCATGAAATCTGATATCAGACTGGAATGAATTTTTGTTTTTAAACTAAAGCAGCTACAGCTACATCATTTCTCCACTCAAAATGATCTTGGTCCAATTCTGAAATAAAAGGCATCAATGTCCATTCTTCCAATGAATGTAAGGCCTTTTAAGCAAATAATAAAACAAGTGTCTACTTACGGCTATAACCCAACAGCTGACGTATTTATACAAAATAACTTTTCCCCAAAGCAGAATAAAGATACAGCGATACCAGAATGGTTGAGCCTGCAGAGATGGGAACAGTTTGCCTTTTTTAGAACAAATACAAATTAAAACTCCTCGGTCTTGTCAACAGGCTGGTAGAGATTATTTGCACATCGTGTTCTTATTCGCACCTCATACTCGTCTGTTAAATAGTAGCTGTCTGGGTAAGAAGGACTAAATATTGCATATATCGTCAGGCAGAGAAGACCCAGAGAGAACCTCTTCATGGCTGGCAGAACACTGAAACAGAAATGAAAAGATAAAGAATGAAAGAAGAGAAATGTTAACTGAAAGGTTTGAGACACTGGAAGGTCACTTTGTCTTTTTTAAACACAGATCTAATTAAGATTGTGTCTGAACTCATTTTTCTCTTTGTCACTCATGCTTTTTTTTTCTATTTCACCTGTTTGGAGGCTTTCCAGGGCAGTCTGTGAGCTCCCTGCCCACCAGCCTCTGGTAGCTGCGCAGCGTGAACTGGGGACCCACCAGGAAGCCGCCGTAAAAGTAGGAGAAGCCGAAAACCTCGAGCAGCGAAGGCACAGAACGCAGGGCGCCACTTTTCTGCTCTGCGCTGAGCTGGGACTGGATTTTAAAGATACAGGGGGGAAAGGAAATAAGAGAATGAAACATAGTATATTTTAAAAGCACGCCGATAAAGTCTATGAGAGTAGAAATTACTTGTAGGTTATGCAAATGAAACAACTGTACTCCGCTGTAACTCAACACTCATTTCATGATAACAAGAACTAGAGAATTTGTATATTCTGAGAAAATGCAGCATAAATGTTTAATACTAAATGATTTTAGCAGAAAATACAAGATGCACAAAGATTTGCAATTTGTAAAACAGTCAAAAAAGTTGAAAATAGCAGAAAAGTAGCAGAAAAAGCTGAATCTAGAACAAAGAAGCAGAAAGAGCACGTTTTCTGAATAAAGCAGCTAAATACACTCACCGGCCACTTTATTAGGTACACCATGCTAGTAACGGGTTGGACCCCCTTTTGCCTTCAGAACTGCNNNCCGCCATGTGATTGGCTGATTAGAAATTAAGTGTTAACGAGCAGTTGGACAGGTGTACCTAATAAAGTGGCCGGTGACTGTATATCACAAGGTAAATTTAGCTGAAAAAGGCATAAATTAGGTGTAAATAGTTAAATAGCTTAAATTGGAGAAAACAACAGAAAGAAGAAGGAAGATAGCTGAAAAAGCAGAAAAACATTTTAATTGACAAAAAATAAGCTGAACGAAGCAAAAATTAGCACATAGAAGTTAAAAAAGCAGAACCAAATCAAAAAAGTGTAAAATGCAGGAAAAGTTGAACTAATTTTGAATGATTTTAAGGATGTTGAAGAAAGCTTCATTCATTTTCAATGAGAACAAAAATAGCCAAAAAAGCTAAATATCTCAAAAAGCATAAATTACTGCATTACCAAAAGTCGTAGCTGGAATGACCTGAAGGAACTGAAATGTTTTGATGTAATTGTTGAAATAAGAAAAAATTGCAGAACGAGATACGTGCCGAAAAACAGAAGAAAACTGGATTATCTCAATGGTGTGAATGCTTAATGCATTCACACAATAAATCAACTAAAACGCAGAAGAAAAAAAAGAATGAAAAAGCTCAGCAAAATTTACTTCTGGGATTCAAACAAGATAAAATGAGAGTGAAAAATTAAAAGCCATCACTGATTTGCTCTTTTTGTTTGGAACAAACTGCTGCTACTAAACTAAAACACAAAAACTACTAAAAGGATAAGCGGGTATTAACGAAAACATCAAAAAATGAAGGTAAAGTCAGGGACACAATTAACACGTTGTGTTGTGGCTGAGGCTGTATGAAGTAAATTAATTTGCTGTTTATACAGACAAATGTAGCCAACAGAGAGAACCTGAAGAAAGTAATAATAATCGGAGCAAAGATTCAGAGTCTATGAACACAAATGTTGGTCGTGGGTTTATTTTTCAGTCATAACCTGTTTTAGATTGAATGAGAAAGATTTACCACCATATCATTTTGATTTTGTTTTATAACCTTGTTGGAGAGTGGCTCTAGTTTACGTCTACACCACATGTTTGTTGAGCAAAATTTATATTTCCACTTATCCTATTAGGCATAATCCTTTAAAAGCTTCTACAAGTTTTAGCTCCAAACAAACTAGAAATTCAACTGTTTTTTAGGTAACAAATAAAAATAATCACAATAACGAACAGGCCCAATGCAGTTGTTGAGCAAGTATCACATTTTGTTGTCTCTTTAGTTTGTCCTACCATTGCATCGTGGCAAAATATTTGGTTGGTTTTTTTTTAAGTCCCTTCCTCATATTTGAAAACAGAAGAGCAAAAAAACAAGAACTAGACACAGGAGCTGACGAAGACAAAAACTGAACATGTATGACACGCAACATCATATCCAAGCAGAATAAATCAGCGACTCACTGGTTCCTTCCCACCATCGTAGTAATCGAACGACAAACCTGTGAATGAGAAAACGCAGCAGGTGTCAGCAGCTGAGGTTTTTATTAATCACTGAACATCTTAAACAGAAGGTTTGCATCAAAGGCAAACACAATTAGACGATAACAAAAGATGATGTTTCATAAAACCTACGGAGCACAGAGTGAGCTGCGATCAACTCACCAATAAGTTTAAGAGTGAGGACACAATGAGGCATCGTCCACTTGATGTCATACTCATCCGTCGCTGTATAATAATAACCTAACAGTAGGTACACCTACAGAAAAAACAAAATTAAAGCAACTTTTACTCACAAATCAGTGTAGCAAAGAGTTTACAAAGAGGAGACACTCAAAAGAATTAACATCATCATAAATGTTCATTTCTTTTTCATTCCTTCAAAAAAGGGTTAAAAATAGAATAATGGGCCTTTTGACTTGGGATAAGAATGCTTGGACAACAAAAAAAAGTAGGTTGCTGTATCCATGATCAGTAAAACCTCTTTAAAATATAAAAGTTTTAATTATTGGGACAAAAAAAATAAAAACTTAAACATCAATTCCTTTCCTGAGCTTAAAAATATAATGATAATAAACAACTACGGTATGTATAATCTCTCACACAATGTTTTTTTTTTGGTTATAAAATAAGTTATAATCAAAAAGCATCGTGGGAAAACGCCTAATGATTCAGTAACTTGTTGAACAGGCTCTAACTAAAATAACCTAAGGCAACTTTTTTTCTTTTTTTTTCTTTTTGGCTTTATCAGTCTCTCACATCACTGTGAGGGATCATCATCACACATTGCTTCAGATTTATGCACAGCTTTTGTTGTAGATTTGCTTCCGTGCTTCAGATCACCGTCCTGTTGCACGACCCAGTTTCATCTTAAAGTTTAATTAACATTTCTGGTGCACAGAGGAGACCACAGGTGCCCAGCACCGGTGGCTGCACATCATGCCCAGATCATCAGCCCTCTCAGAAGAGTTTGATCTGATATGCTAAAATTACAGCTAATCACCATTTCACGCAACATGTCAGTTCAAAGATACATTTTTAAAAGATTAATGTGGTTAAAACTAAGGTGTGTTGAGATACTTGTTTTTTTTTTTTTTTTACAAAACAGGCTTGCTTCTTGCAACCCTTCCAAACAAGCAGTCATTGTTTAGTGTGTGACTTAAAAAACTTTTAATAAAAATGGATAAAGCTAACTTTTAGTAGCTCATTGGAGCCTGCAAAGTCTGGTTCCTTCTGATTTTTACATTTTACACAGTTCATACCGTCTTATTATAAAAAGACTGGCACCTCCCTTGAATGTTTCCCACTTGTAAAGATGTGTAAACATCTGGTGTTACAGAAGCGCTGACTGTATTTCAGCTAACAGATCAGCTTTTTTATGCTTATTATTTCATCTGAAAAAAGTAATGATGTCCTTTATTTATTTAGTTTATCATGCACTGCATGTTCTTTTTTAGTTCTTTCTTTTTAAAAACCACAGTAAATAAAGATTTCATGTTGAATTAATGTTGCATTAACCTCATTTTAGGTGCTGTCAAAATATTCTCTTTATTAATAAAACTGTAGAAATCAAGGAGGTACTTGTGTTTAACTATGACTGCATTCATTAATGTACTGAGAAAGTATCTCACAATAGTGACAAAACTTATAATCATAAACAATTAAGCAATCAGAAATAAAAGATCTGTATTGACCTTCCTAGAAGTCATCTGGGTCTTCAAAGCAAAGCTTTTGATTTACCCACTTAAGATTTTTTTTCCACCTTTCTGAGATAAGTAATGATTTTTTTAAACATTTTAGTTATTCTTTTGAGATAATAAAGCTGTCCTTGTAGCATTTTCAAAGCACCACTATCCTTTTATTTTATGTTTTTTAATTTATTTTTTTAATACGTGAGAAGAGAGAAGATATGTGGAGGCCGCAATAATAGACTGAACTCAAATTCTCCTACTTTTACAGAAAGTAGCCTTTTTAATGCAACAAATAACATGAATACAGACTTCTAATCCCGGTCTTGTAATATCTCATTATAGCGATGTACAGGATTTTCTTTCATTAAAATAAAAAAAGGGCTTCAATCGTACGTGGATACAAATAAAACAACAAAGTTAAATAAATTTAGAGACAAACTGCTTACCATTTGAAAGGTGAAACTGCACAGGACCGCCGTTACCGTCCTCCCCATCAGCCTCAGCATCAGAAACTGGACAAAGACGCATATTACGGAGTGATAGAGCTGTGAGCCTGGGGGGAAAGAGAAGAAGGGATGGGAATGAAGGTGAGTGCAGTGGGGTGTGACCCGTCAGACTGAATGTGTCAACAGCGTTTCGTCGGCACATTTCTGTATCGGCTGAGAAAGGTAAACACACAAACAGGAACACAACTTTAAACCAGCTTTGAAGGACAGAAAGGAGAAATGTGAAGCAACAGACCTGCTGCAAAATCCAAGTGAAGGCACAAAGAGAATGAAGAAAAGAGAAACATTAACGTTTGCATCCTGTTCAACCATGAATATGCTCAATTGTACATCCTTTCCCTCTGTTAGGTACATTTGTGATCACTGTAATCAACTTAGAAACTTAGTTTGACCTACTTCAGCTTCCTGCTGAAAGCAGAAAAGATAAAAACATGAGGTTTATATATATACACAAACTATAGATGGATCACATGCAGAAGATTAATGAACATTTCTAGTGGTCAGACCTGCTGGCAAAGTTAGAGAACCACATGTACTTCCTCAGAAATAACTTGACAGAAGCTGATGATTCATCCATATGCAAAACACACAGCCTGATCCGCAGATATACGGATAATATCAGACGTTCCCACAGGCTATAGATTCAAAATAAGATGAAAAAGAACCATTTCATTTTGTTTTAATCCACTGCAGGTTATCTGGTTTTATGAAAGCACCAGTATTAAAAAAAATATATCAAACCAAGAGAAGTGTTTGTTCCAGCATTATTTAATAAGGTTTAATCAGCAGCATTAGATTCATGTTGCAGATCAGGTCTGTAAACATCAAATCCACATTTGCATTTTGCTGTTGCTTATTTTCTTTGGAAAACTGTTGAACTTGTCATGAACAACTGAAAGTCTTCAGCCAACCATGTTAGGAGTGCTGCAGTGAATATGCAGATCTCATTAAAAAGAAAAATTGTATTCATACTGACATTTTTTAAATGTTAATACCTTCAGAAAAGATACATAAGGACCTACTCTGGTGCAGAAATCACTAAACTTGATCAAACTCATTCTGGTTATTTTCTGAGGTAAAAATGTACAAAAAAATAAATAAATAAAAAATAAAAAAGGTTGTTTCCACTTCTTTGTTATTTCTGATAGAATGTTAAATATCTTTGAATTTGAACACAAAACCCCAACTTATTTCATCTTGAGCTTCTAAAAGAGCAAAAGGATTTTGACTTTAAAACTCATTAATATGTTTTTTTCTGAATCAGGTCATCCGACCTCTGACATATAAAATCCCCGAACAATTTAAAGATTTCATTTTATTTACATTATCTAAACTCCAACGCAAAAGATGAGGACAAAGATGACTCAGCAATGAATCATCATTTCAAGATAACTGAAAGCTTTGCTTTAGTTTGTAATAAGAATAATAAGAACAGTCGGGTCAAATATTTGATGTTTTGGTGACTAACTGCAGATTTAAACAAAGCTTGTTTGTTTCTCCAAGAACTTTCATCAGGTGAACTTTAAAAAAAACTAAACTTTTTTTATAAACTCTGAGAAAAATAACTTATCAAAACGTTCTACAAATATTAAATATAACATCAGAATACAAAACTTTACATGTATATATGCATTTAAACTATTGTTTTTTCACTCATGAAAGATTTCATTTTGGTCTCACCAAAATTGAATGCAGCTAGAGCCAAACCGGAGAACGTGTGGAACAAGTGGATGACTGAGGCGGGCTGGTAGAAGAGGACCCACCGGTACAGCAGTGCAAAGGGATACCCTGCAGGAGAAGGAGAGATACACAGAAAATATGTTACGTGTGGCTACGGCATGTTCCTCCCACCACACCAGCAAAGTTCACACTTCCTGTTCATAACAATGACTTGTGGTGAAAGTAAGAGACACAAAACGAGCCCTGTTGGACTCTACATATCAATGAATCTATGATAAATGGTAAAAACAATAGATTTTTTTTCACAACATATGAAATTATTTGAAAGTATGTCATTTCATCTTTAATTATTTTTAAAAGTCCAGGAATATGGTGGAACGATCCCTCCAGGTTGGAGGTAGAGGAGAGTTCTAGTATCTGGGAGTCTTGCTCACACGTTACGGGAGGAATTTACAGATCGAGGGTTGGTCTGCAGTAATGAAGGTGTTGCTCCGATCCGACGTGGTGAAAGAGGAGCTGAGCTCAGAGGTAAAGCTCTCAATTTACTGCTCGGTTTATGAAACGCCTCCTGTGTCTGTCTTTCTAGTAATTTTTCTGACACGTCTCACTAGGAAGAGACCTTGGGGCAGAACCAGAACTGTCTGGAGGGATTTTGTCTTCTCTCTGGCCTGGGAACTACCCAGAAGGAACTGAGGAATGTCACTGGAGAGACGACATTCTCTCCTGGATCTGTTGCCTCAGTGACGCAAACACAGATGAGCAACAGAAAATGAATGAATAGATTAAAAAGGGTTCGATTAAAAATTCCAAATCAACAACAAATTAATCTGGTTTGATAACATTCCCCATAAAACCACCTGGGTCAGGCAACACTGTTGAACTGTGAGGCATTTTATAATGTTTTTTTAATAACCTCTGTGTTATCTAGCATCTTTATGCCCAGTTGAACATGTGCTATTTGCCCTAGATTAGATTTGCTTTAACCTCTCACTTTGCTTATTTTAAAAAAAGCTGTTTTAATCTGAGGTCTAGGGGAAAAACATAAAATGTAATGCCACAGAAAAGTCGGAGAAAACAATATTGTTAAGCGAAACAGATTAGGACAGTATTGATTTTATAATAAAATAAATAAAATGAAACAAAACTAGTCTTGTTTATTAAAAATCTGCTGCAATCCAATGAAGTAAGTCTAAGTCGTGTTTAATCTAAAAATGCTTTTGAGCCACAAAAACCATGAAGGAAACTGAAACAAAACTGTGAAATCTTTTTTTTTTTTATATACATATCCTTTTCCCGCTGCTCACCTAAAGAGGCAGTCTTACTCAAATCAAAAGCAAATAAACACACAGACAAATCAATGTTAGTAGTGTAACTATACAACTGCAACATTATGCAACGCACATTAAGCAACTCACAGGGCAGAGTTGGCCAACAGTACAAAAGAGCGTGCAAGAGGCTGACTCAATAAGTTAATGCAACCAAAGTCTAATATGAAAAGAAGCTCTTATTGAACATGAGGAACAAACCTATGCCTCCACGCGTTGGGGGCAAAGTTCACAGATAACCTTACAGAGAGAGCCCACTCTTAAGACCCATAAACATCTGTTGACCCTTCTGGAGGGGGGTCACTTCTTCGTATTTTGACTAAATCTGACCGCATTCTAACCCAACGTGAAACCTGAAACCAGCTCTGACAGCTTTGAGGGTAAAGCTAGAACTGGTGCTCTCAAAAATAAGTGCACCCAAGTGTACAGCTGACCTCTTATAATCCCTGATTCACAACTGCATGTTTATAAAAACTCAATAATAAATCATCAGCTTTAACTTTATTGAGCAGTAATGATGACCTGGACTTCTCATGTGAGGAAATGAATTGGCAGCCTGTCCACATACCTCCCTCAATGACACGTTTTAAACAACCCTTTGCCATACATTTACCCCTGCAGCCCAGTTTAACTAAGTCTTTGTCAGATTTCAGTCGTTATTACAAGCAATTCCCCTAAGTTAAGAGGACCGATTATCTTTAAAAGTGAGGTACATGTTTAGAAGTATGTGTTCGAATAATACAACATTTAACCATTCACTGTGTCTAATTTTGCTTTCTGGTTCAGTGAGAGTTAGCTGCTGACAGTTACACGGAGAAGATAGGAAACGTTCGGACCCGCCGCACGGTTCCACGGCAGCGGGTCCTCCTGCTAACACCAACCGCCAAATCACGATGCGAAACTCACCAATTAAAATGGACAAAATGAGTCGAACCGCTGGCTCCGGAGAACCCAAAGACTCCGACAGTTTCTCCAGCAAGGGAGCCGCCATCTTTATTGTGGGCGGAACCAAAGAGGGAAAAAAACGGTTCAGTCACTGAACTTTTCCGAGAGCTCCGCTTCTTTTAAAGGCTCTGACCGTCCAGTGGCACACAGCGCGTGCGGCGCTCGTTCGTTTGACCATGGTCAAATAACCATGGTCTGTTCACATTCCTGTACTCGATGATATTTTTTTATTAATAATGTTTGTACTGAATTAAAATGTGTGTCTATAGTCAAAGCTACATGTAGTAAACCAGTTAACTGAAAAAAATCACAAACTATTTTACTTTAAAACAGTCGATAATGTAGAGTGGTGAAAGTGCGCCCCCATGTGTTCATATATAGAAACTACAGCTATGAATGATCAATGACATAAAAAAAGACAATAGTTTATATAATAACTTAAATGTGTGACTTAAATTCCAAATAGGAATCATAAAAAGAGCCCAAAACAATTATTTGTTTGAATGACGTTTAAAAGACCCAATGAATTCAGTGCATGAATACTACTAGGTGGTGATTGGTTGTTGGAGTATAGCCTGAGGAAAAGGAGGGACTTTTTAAGCGTTACATCAGTCAACCAAGGGGAGTTAAATTTTTGTTGTTGACCTTGTTTAGTTTTAAACACTACAAAGAAAGATGGTTAAAATTTGCGGAATAATGCTTACATTTAGCAAATAATTTAAAAAGCTCAACTCGTAGCTTAGATAGTATTACACGCTACCACAGGTCTGTGGGCCTCCTAACCATACCGGATCATATTTATCTGTAATCTCAAAACATACATTTTTGGAGGAGGTTGTACATATCAAGACTGACATTTTTCTTTGAACACAAAAGTGGGGGGGCTTCTCTTTATGAGAAACCTACTAGACAAATAGCTAAAGAGCTAACTTCCTACAGGCTTATTCGTTCTCGTCAGCTCAAGTACAATCAGGGCAGACGTTTTAGTTGTGGTTTCAACATATGTAAGGATTTCTAACAATACTTAATTATTAATTATTTGTAAGATCTTACTACCTGAGGCAAGTATGACGTTAACTAATTTATTTTACATAAGTTACAAGTAAAATAACAATGTTTTACGGCAATGCATTATGGGTATTTGAAACGCAACCCAAGGGTTCTAGAAGTTGTCCAATCAGAACGTTCATTCATTTAATCGTCATAAAGTAGGTGGAACTTAGTTTGATGTAGCCAATCAAATTACTTGTTGTTAAAGGTAATGCGGAAATCATAATTGAAAAGTCAGACATGTCAGGTATAGAAAATAATAATAATAATCTTAACTGTTTTAATTGGAATCTGTCCTTAGTAACATTTACCTCTATATTTGCTTTTAGGGAGCGAACACAGTCATTTTAGTAATAATTTTTAACTTGTAAAATTTGTTAAATAATAAAAGTGTCGAACTACTGAGATGTAATTTTGAATAGAATCAAAATATGTACATTTATCTGAGTACTTACCCACTGAATATATAACAAACAACGTTTTAATAAAATTATTCAGTCACTTTTTAAACATCAAAAATAAATTTCATATAAAAACCAGAATGTGCATATTTTTATAAAACATTTTTCCCAGGTAATGAATTCCATGACCCACATTTGTAACTTTCATACTTTAGTTATAAACATGCAACAGTCAAAACAGATTTTTGGATATCTATAACGTGATAACAGACAAAGCAGATTTTATGTTAAAATGGCCTGCCACACACGCAACACTTGAACGCAGCATGACATTCTGCTCTTTCCCTTCCTCCGCGGGGATGATGCTTTCACGGGCGTTCCAGCGGTAACCAATGGTGCTTTTGAATCATTGACGGAGAGGCGGGGTTTAAATCTCCGAGTAATAAATACGTCGATTCGCTATCTTACGTCCGCTGTCTTGCCCCAGACGACAAGGACCCTGGTGTGCTATCTGTTCCGTTTACACTTTTCAGCAAATCCCCATAAAAGCCCGCAAACATGAGCAGGAAATTCTTCGTTGGTGGAAACTGGAAGATGAACGGCGACAAAAAAAGCCTAGGGGACCTCATCCAGACCATGAACGGAGCCAAGGTGGACCCCAATGTCGGTATGTGTGGTTTTTAATTTACCAGTAGCTAGACGAACTCATTCATAACATTCAACAATTTTGACGTTTGTATACATTTTTTTTTTTACTTTTTACATGAAAATCAAGCCAGGCTATATTATCGATTAACACCGCTCGATCATTCCAAAACTCAAGGACATTTTAGTGTCACAAACCTTTAAAGCTGCATTCAGTGTATTTTTGTTTTTTACGGGACTTAAGTAAAACCCAAGCAATTAGAAAAAAATCGACAGGGACACGGATGAAGGACGAATAGGAGGTTTTCCTCCATCATGTCGGAGTAGGTGGGTGTTAACATTGCGTTTGCAGCGGCACGTAGTCCCGCTTCTGCTGGGGTGCATTCAAGTTCACCCTGTGGTTATCGACCTCTCATTCATTTTAGAGCCTACTGTGTGAAATCTAGCCGTAAGCAAAACAAGTTTGAGTCAAAGTAGGAGACTTACGAACTCTACAAATATGTTTTGTTAGTCGTCTGGTTTGATTATTGTTTTTCCGAACGTGACCTGAACGCATCGCCTGTCCTGACTCTGTCTGCTTCTGCAAACCAGAAAGAGGAGCAGCTGCTGTTTCATAAAGGCCTTCTCTCAGGTCACGAGCCTCCTCTCAGCCTTGTAAGGGAGACACTGAGAAACTGAATGTGTCTCTGCCTGTTTGCATTATGTAGATCTAATATTGAATTTAACATTTCCAGGCCTGATCTGTTCAGCAGCAACTGTGCAGACTATCTTTTGGACCTTGCTCTTTGAATCCGCCCCCCTTTCAGTGCCAAACTGAAATCTTAGCTGGGCCATTTCCCCACTGTCCTTTCCAAAGTCAAAGTTCATTTTTTTTGCCCTAAAATATTGTTCTTCGTGGTATATATTTGATCCACTTGAACTCAAACTCTTGACCTCTTCAGAATTCAGCCCCTTTGGTGACCTTTTTTCAGTGGTTGAACTCAGACCTTTTTAATGCAGTTGACTCAGACCCAGGACAAATGACCTTTTACTAAACCAGTAATAACATGCAGTGTCTAATATAGATCCTCATAACCCCAAAGATATAGTTACATTGTGAATGTCAGTGTCTTGACTTTACTGTACTCTGCTTGTCTTAAAACATTTGCTACTGTTAACATAAGGGGGAAATGCTTGCAAGTTTTTTAAAAAATGCATTATTTCTGGTGTTTGGTTTAGTGTATCTAAAATCATATAAAATATATAATTATTTCTTCAGATTTCACCCAAATGTAAAAAAACACTTTCATTAAACAGTAGTCTTTAATTTTAATAGTCATCCTATTCTTATTAATGACTCCTATTATACAAAAGGAAACATTTATAAATGGACAAGGAAGTCCTAACCTAACCCCTGTTTTCTACATTATAGAGGTAGTGTGTGGCGCTCCGTCCATCTACCTGGACTTCGTCAGGTCCAAACTAGATGCCAAGTTCGGCGTAGCAGCCCAGAACTGCTACAAAGTTCCCAAGGGTGCCTTCACTGGGGAGATCAGGTAACAAGAGGCACATCATATTTTTTTTATTAAATGCATAAATTGTGCCATTTTAGTGTTCATTCTGCATGTCCTCTGCCTCCAGCCCTGCGATGATCAAAGACTGTGGCGTGAACTGGGTCATCCTGGGACACTCTGAGAGGCGCCACGTCTTCGGAGAGAGTGATGAGGTAATTCTTGTTCACAGCTGTAGATTTTCTCGCATTAAACCAAAAAAAAAAACGCCCAACATTTTAAAACTTAATTTCATCCTGCGTGGCATCAGCTTATTGGTCAGAAGACGGCTCACGCTCTGGAGAATGGTCTTGGCGTGATCGCCTGCATCGGAGAGAAGCTGGACGAGAGGGAGGGGGGCATCACGGAGAAGGTGGTGTTTGCCCAGACAAAGGTCATCGCAGGTACACAGCTTCTGTTACACAAGCTTTTCTACATACAGGATCTGAATGCTGAAATCTGGATCTAGTTGTGAAATCCCACTTCAAGTCTTATCTCTTTGACAGACAATGTAAAGGACTGGAGTAAGGTTGTGCTCGCCTATGAGCCTGTGTGGGCCATTGGCACTGGCAAGACTGCCTCTCCACAGCAGGTAAATGTTAAAAACCGCTAAATATTTCAGCGTTATGACTGGCAAGGTTCTCAAACATGTCTCCTGTGTGATATCTCAGGCTCAAGAAGTTCATGACAAACTGAGGGCGTGGCTGAAGACCAATGTGTCTGAAGCTGTGGCCAACTCTGTGAGGATCATTTATGGAGGTGAGTTCATGGTTGGACAGATTATACATAAAAATGTCTTTATTTTTCTCAACTCCATCCCTGCTCACACATCATGTCTGCTCCTCAGGCTCTGTAACTGGTGCTACCTGTAAAGAACTTGCCTCCCAGAAGGATGTAGATGGTTTCCTTGTGGGCGGAGCTTCCCTCAAGCCAGAATTCATTGAAATCATCAACGCCAAGGCATAAAAACTTGACGAGATCAGCTCCATACAGAGGATCCGGTTACTCTCAACACTTCCTTCTCCCTTCTTTTTGCTCAAAGTATTTGTGTAATGTTGTCCTACCCCCCTCCTTTTTTTTTTCTTTTTTTCCCCCCTTTTTTTGTACATTTTGTCATAAAGAAAAGGGACAGGCTGACACATGCACTGATAAGTCTACTAAGAACAGCCTGCGTGCTAACTTCCACACCAAGTGCTCGACCTGTAAAGGCTGACACCTAGAGGTGGGCGGACAGTCCACGCCTTTACTTGAACAGTTTACAAACTTTTTTTTTTTGCTGTGTGAGCAGTGTCACAGCTCTTGTCGATCACGTTTGTCTTTTTACTGGTGTCTTTTTGTGTAACGTTGATCTGTGGCTTTGACCTCCCCTTTTAGATGTGCATGATCCAGTTTTTCATTGGTTGTTTTATTGAGAGGAAAGTACTCCCTACACGTGAACCATATTGTGGCCGATAAGTAGGAAAGAACAGTTATAAGAAAATAATATATTAAACGGTTTAGAGTCTATTTCAGTGTACTGTTATTTTTGCCATGGTGGCTTTTGAACTTTGATTTTCCATCTAAACCATTCCTTTTTTATCATTTATATACAGATTTATTTAATAGCCTAACTGATCGTGGGGGAGAGTTTCTTATTACTCATGTGACAATCCCTTAAAACACTTCATTGCTGTTTTTTTTTTTTTTTAACCAAAGTTGAAACACGTTAGTAAAAATTGAGGAACTGCAGCTTTGCCAGGTGAAAGTTCACACACAGCTGTATATTTACATGACTAAACTTTAGCAGAGGCATATTTAAGAAGAAAATTTGAAGTTTGACCACATGCAACAAAAAAATCCCAAGAGAACTTTTTTTTTTTTTTTTAAGGGTTCCTGCTATATTTTAGAGGCGAAACCTTCCAATCTGCAGTAAGTCAAGTTCTGGTGAAATATTTGCTTTCCCCACATATTTACAGTACTTTTTTTTTTTTTGCAATCTCACTGTTGAAAAAGCCACAGAGAGAAACTGATAACGACAGACAAGAACATTTAGCTTAGCCAAAAGTGTCTATCAGAGAAAAGAAAAGAGAGAATAATAAATCTACAGAATTGCACAACTGTGAAAATTAAGTTGCACGTTGATACAGGGGAATATGTTCAGGAAAAAAACAAACCAAAATGTGAAAGGTATACTAAAATAAAAGTTTAGTAATCTGGATTTAATTTTACTGGGAATATTAACTTCACTACGTTTTCTACAAATTGATGAATTAAATTGTCTAATTTGCATGGTGTCAAATTATAAAATTAAGCACATTATCCAGAACCTTTCTATTCACATATTTTCAGTTATTTCCTCCCCCTGTCTGTTGTCATTGCTCTCCCATCCAGCAGAGGGCGATAGCGTCACGCGCCGTTCACTTTTTTTACTTGACTCCCTCGGACGTCTTCGGTCACGTCCGTGTTTACAACCGAAGCGTGACGTTCACGGAGCCGCAAAAAATACACGTCTTTCAAGCTCGACTGCGAGCCGATACGATTTTTCCGGGCCGAACGCCTTAAAAAACAAAAGAAATGCAGTCGCTGAGAGTTTTCCTCAACGAGAGGCTGTCCGTCGTGGCAGAAGAGATATTTGAAGCCGTCGAAAAGACGATAGCTGGATACACGGAGGAGATTTTACGCTCGAAAGATTTAGAAATAAGTCGTCTTAGGATGCAGCTGAGGCTTCTAAAGTTGAGTAAGTCTGAATAAAATTCTTCTTGTGACCAAATGACGTGTGGTTTTATGTTAATGTTTTAGTAAAATACTGTCGCTGTGGTGTTATTTTCTTCAGAGTCTGTGTCGGACAAATGTCCCGAAAGCCAGCAGCTGCAGCACACTGGTTACCGCCATGATTCTCCCCCTCTTCTTCCTCCTCCTCCTCCTCCTCCTCATGACCAGCAGCACCATCAGTCATTCCCTGCAGAGGCTGCTGCTCCTGAGCCTCATCACTGCGGGGAGGAGGGGGACAGCAGCCTGGATCAGGAGCTTCCAGAAACCTCACAGGTCAAGAATGAGGAAGAGGAGGAGGACACGACCAACAAACACTTCTGGATAAATCACGAAGAGGAAGAAGAGGAACATCTGGAAGATCTAGAATCAGACTTCACTTCATCTCCCACCGGCACAAAAGCCAACCTGCACGGGCAGACCTTACATTTCCAGCATTTCCTGAACAACAACAGCAGCAACAACAACAGCAGCAGCGGTGAGGAGAGCAGGGACAAACCCTACATCTGCTCCGTGTGCGAGAAGCGCTTCAGTAACTGTTCCCATCTGGCCGCTCACATCAGGACACACACGGGGGAGAGGCCATACATGTGTGAGACGTGCAAGAAGACGTTCATCACGACAAGTGCCCTGAACAGACACAAGACCATTCACACTGAGGGGAAACGCTTTGTGTGCAACTGCTGTGGTAAATCCTTCAAATGGATGGAGTCTCTGGGCAGACATATGAGGAGTGTGCACAAAAAGGACGGTATGCCTGAATGAGTTCCTGCAGGGAGGAGAGAGCTCTGATCTACACTAATTTACCCAGCTGCTATTTAGTAGTAGTACGTTGCAAATTGAGAGGAAATTGACAGATAAAAACAGATCAATGAGAAAACCCAGTCCTCTTTGAAGGTCTGTAACTCAGACATATATTACAGTACAAACATCGTTCTAAGCTTAAATGAGTTACAGAAAGTTGACTACTGTCATTTTTATAACTTTTAAATTTTTTATGCAATCCAAATTTAAGTTTTATGATTTTTGTTCCCCAGGATGTCGCACACTAATTTTTGAAATGTCTAAAAATTTCAAAACCTTTACAAGCAAACTCTTATTTTTTGGTACACAAACAAACTAAACATCAAAAACATTTTTGTCTTTTTTTACTCAGTGTGTCTCTCACTGCTATAAGACTTGTGCTTTTTTTTCTCAAACCCTCTCCAGAATGCAGTGTGTACAACCAAATTTCAGTCGTAATTTAGCTCAAAATATTCTCTTCAGAGCTGGAAGTTTTAACTTTAGACTGGAAACATACAATTTTTCATGAGTGAACATCACAGTCTTCTGCCACTCGCAGTTCAAGAATTTCTAAGACTCAACTTGTAGTTTATGCACAGCCACTGTTTGAGGCTTATTTTTCACTCTGTTTCTGCCTTTCATTAACTGGGAAGTGCTGCACACAGGTAGGTGGTTACCATGGTGACCACCAGGGTTGTGTATTGGAAAAAGTTTCATTGTATTATACCTATCACAACACGGGATCACGATATGATGTATCGCGATATATTGCCATTTTCTTTCTCCAAAATATTCTAATTTAACACAACTCGGTATAAAGAGCACACCATGCGTTACATGAATAAAATCTGAATAAATTCATTTTATGCAATTAGAAGAGCACTGAACAGTGAGAACTGCATTAGTATTTCACATTTCTTCTTCCAAAATCCATCCATAAAGCCTTAATTAAAAATTGGTACATTGCTTTTCAGAATCGATACAGTTTCAGGAAATAAAATATTGTAATATTTCAGTGTATAGAAGTTTTTTTACGCCCCTAATGACCACAATGACGCTAGCAGCAGCTTTAGTACTTTTTATATTGTTTTCTCATGTTATACAGTTCCTACATCAAATTGTAAACTTTTTTTTAGATTATTACAAAGTTATTTTGAAATTTTGGTCTGGGGCTGCTTTGGCATCCTTCAACATTTCTTCCAAAATTTTTAATTCTATATATATTCATGTGTGATTTCATTAAAAACACTCAATTGTGTTAGAAAGACTTGTATTGTGTAATGAACTGTGTGTAGTTTGTGAGTAAATTTGGTTAAAATGTTCGTAGAGCTGATTAAATATTCTGTACATTAACAGCAGAATATAATGTTCAAGTAATGTTTTTCTACTGAAAGCCTGTTACTTGTTTTCTTTCAGATTAAAGTAATAAATCTCTGAAACGTAATGTCTCCTGCTTTTTTCATTTCTGCTGCAGAAGAGCAAAAAAATAAATAAATAAATAAATTCCACTATGTTCCAGCAGGTGGCAGAAGCAACATTTCATTCATAATTACCCATGTAATAAGGCAAACTAAATTTTAAGGAGCTACAAAATTACATATTTAAAAATTATTTAATTATTCAATCATCTTAACATTTTATTTTATACAAGCAGTATGGATGCATAACGGGTGCGATGAAACCTATATAAGCAAAACTAAGCAAATGTGTGTTTTGTTATAACAATGCTAGGAAATAAATGTTATACTGAAGTTTAAGAAAACAAAACATGATGACAACTGAACAAATTATTGATTTAACAAAGTGGTCTCAGTAGCATGTGCAAATAGCTAAAAGCTTTGAAAGGTATAGCATATTTTATTTTCTCATATGAATGTTCTGCAAAATAGTATCCATGTAAAGCTGTAATTGTTTTATTTTGTAATAAATATTCTATTTATGCCTTGGAAATGCATTATTGTTGTGGACCTATGGCCAGAAAGGTGTTGTATTCCTGAATAAATTACTGACTTACTTTAGCATGTGGACTAACCATATACAGCCACAATAGCAGAATAAGTCAACTCTGTTGTTCAACCTACAAATGAAACAATTTACGGGAAATAAGAGACAATAAAGAAGCATTGTAACAAAAAAGACAATCTACCAAACACAAATTTCCTTTTGTGTTAACTTTATATATATTTTGCTTATGAGTAAAGGTTTAAATGTTTGTCTGTGGAAATGAAGTGCTGAGAAAATGTAATAATTTTATTGTAAATATTTTCTGTTCCTGGTCCACAAGTTTTCACATCATTTTTCAGTAATCATGAAAGAAAATTAGAATTTTATTGAAATCTACTTTATTCATTTAAGCAAAGCTTTTATTCTCCATTGAACAATCAAAATGTTTTCAGTTGTTCCGTTGGTATTCTTAATCAACCTTGATTTTTGATATTCTTCATAGTTTTGAGGTTGAACAGCTTTGTTTCAATCATTTTGTTCATCCTGTTGTTCATCCAACGTCTTGACTTAAAAAAATCTTTCAAAATACCAAAGCCTCCTGTTTGAAATGTGTATTTTGATCCATTTAAATCACGTTGCTGCTGGTTTCAAACGGATGAGAACCAAAGTGAAACACTGAAACTATTGTGTGCAGTCTCAAGTGAGTGTTAGTAGTTAAAAGAGATTGATTGTCTCCATAATAAAATAAAAAGTGAAAAAAAAACAGCAACAGAACCAGTCTGCAGCCAACAGATTGTTTCTCTGTTTCAGACTGGTTCGACTCTAATGTAGATGTATTAGAACTTAGGGGGAACCCCCCCCCCACCCTTTTTTTGTCTCTCATTTTACAACAAAGCCCTGAACGGTTTGTGGGAAAGCATGTGGCCTCTGGCTGGAGGAAACCAAGGCTGAAACAATAAAACTGAAAATGACAGACATGAGTTCAAACAGAACAGCAGCAGCTATACGAGTAAAACAGAAATAGGAAAAAATGACTATAAGCAGGTGAATAATGGAGTCAGCTTTTTAAACTTTGGTTCAAATGTTACCCAGAAGCAGCAAAGTGTGTTAAAGTTCTCGCTGAAGAGAAACAGAAGAGTGACATGTGCTGCAGGGAGCTTCTAAACCACATGAATCAGTTCATTCAAACAAAAACACATGACAGAGCAGCTCCACGTTCTCTGTGGTCCTGATTGGAAGTTCAGGCTTTGATTTCAGTGTCCTCGGAGAAGGAATCCTTGAATGATGAAGCTGGAGGTATAGATGCAGATGTTGCAAACAGACGCACGTTTAACTCTTTGTACCCTATATTTTATTAGAATGTTTACTGTTATAGTTTGTTTTAGAAAACTTTATGCTTTGGTGCCAGTTTTGTAAAGGAGGTTTTTAATCTCAATGAGTTTCACCCAATAAAATAAGATAAAGAAAAAGAGTAAGAGTGAATAAGAATAAGAAATTATATAAAAACCAATATGTTCTACTTCAGGCTCTTGGTATCCATGCATGGTATCCATCCATCCATCCATCCATCCATCCATCCATCCATCCATCCATCATTTTTCTAACTGAGGACAATGGACGCAGATTTGTAGGTTTTGATCCTCATCCCAGCTGCTTCACACTTAGCTTTGAACTGCTCCAGTGAGAGCTGAAGATCACGTCCAGTTGCACCAATAAATTCTGTCCATGAAAGTTAAACCATACTATACCACTTTTATTTATAAAGTTTAAAACAACACAAGGCCAATCAAAGTGCTGTACAATAAAACAGATACATTGAGGACATATAGAGTAAGTTACATTAGTTTAAAATACAAAAACATTTCAGATGACCACAAACAGTTGAAGAGATCAGAGCTATAAGGTTAAGAACCAACAACAGAGTCAAAGGCAAGGAGAGAAGACATTTAGTGGCAGAACAAATTATGAAGAGTTATGAACAGAATTGGTATCAATGCGCAGCAGCCCAGGCAAAGTCCAACTCCCATTCTGAACGGGTCCGACTTACCCTTACTGCTGATAATGCAAGCCAAACTCTCGCACCACTTGTATAGGGACTGAATGGGCCGTAACAACGAACCCACAATCCCATACTCACTGAGCACCCCCCACAGAGTACCTTGAGGAACACGATTGAATGTCTTCTCCAAGTCCACAAAACACATGTTGACTGGATTAGCAAACTTCCATGACCACTCGAGGACCTTAGTGAGGGTAAAGAGTTGTGTTCCACGGCCAGGACGGAACCCGTATTGTTCTTTCAGAATCTGAGGGTTCAGCCATTGATCGGACTCTCTTCTCGAGCACCCCTAAATAAACCTTACCAGTGAGGCTAAGGTGAGTGATGCCCCTGTAATTGGAACACAACCTTTTGAAGAGGGGGACCACCACCCTGGTCTGCCAATCCAGTGGCACTGCTCCCAAAGTCCACACAATTTTTCAAAGGCGTGTCAACCAAGACACCCCCACAGCATCCAGAGCCTTAAAGAACTCAGTGATTTACTTTGTAGTTGTGTCATCTGATCTGCAGGACATTGAGTCCAACTGGTTCATGACAGAGGCAGCTGAGGAGCATCGGCAGGACGTGGAGGAGTTTGGTGAGGCTTTGGATAAAGACTCTCGATCGACTCCGAGAAGATTCTGCCAAACCACTAACACCGTGTTCAGTGAAGGTTGGGGTGCTGTTGATCTCAACCAGTGATGTCATTGATACTCCTCGTACCTTCTCAGTCCACACTGGTTTTTAGTTCAAGTTGGGTTTGAGTTCCATCAGAAGGTTAGAGTTATGTCTACTTCCCTGTTCATAGTTTATTTTTGAGCTAATGATACTTATGGTTTTAATTTTGATCTTTTAATTTTAATTTTATGTTTTTCCACCTTGTGAAGCACTTTGGTCAACACTGTTGCTATATAAATAAACTGACTGATTGATTTTCCTGTTTTTGCTTTTTGTCGTGGGGGTTGCTGTTGTCCAGCAGTCACTGTGTGGGAGGCAGGGTCCACCCTGGGCAGGTCACAAGTCAGTCTTTACTGGGTGGTAAAAATGACAAACATTGTGTTTGAATTACTCACTGTTTGGGTCTGGCATTAATATTCCCACTGTTGTAACTGTTGGGTTAAAAACAAGCCTGGCGAGCTGCAGGAGTGTGACATTAATTATCATGTAATAAAAAGCAGACCCTAATCCCTGGACTTGTTTGTTTAGTTTGCATAAATTAATGTCACATGTCAAAGCAGCCGAGCTGACAAATAATTCTTGTTGTGGTTTAGTCTCACACTGATGCTCTCTGTCTGGTGTCCCATTTTTTTAAACCAATGCTGATTATTTCATGAACCACAAAAAATGGAAATTATGACTTTTCAAATAGTTGTGGAAATGAATTTAAAAAAAGGAATTAATGCAAAATAATGACTTGCAATAAATTATTCTGAATTTCAAACTAACATGCATAATGAAATAAAAGGTTATTGTTTTTGCTGTTTTCAGATCCTCAAATGGAATCAAAATAAAAAGACAAAATTCAGTAGATAAACTCACTGCATGGACTCAAGATCACCTTGTTTTAAAGAATTTTAATCATGACTGTTGTGGCTAAAAGATGAATAAACAATCCTTTAACCTGTCAGTAAGAATTTTGAAGTGGGGTTGAGCGCAGTATGATTAACTCAACATACTAATTGAAAACAGCAGCTAATATAATTTTATATTCAAGTTTGTGTATATTCTAACTTGACTGTGTTTTATGTCCCCGTCCATTATGGACAAAAGACGGATGATGTGCTAAGAATAAACCCCAGATCTGAAGTCACCTGAGGGGGGTGGGAATGAGACAAGTCCCGCTCAAAGATTATGTTGACACACTTATTCAAGGTGACTTTAAATGACACAAAACCTGGAGTCATGTTGGTTCTGCAGCGTGAAGGCCTGCTCGAGTGTAAATAGAGGAAAATGTGCAATTTTTTTCTTGTTTTGTTTTAAGGGGTGTTCTAGGACGTATCAATAAATATTAAACCCTGCAATAACGTGAAGCTTGTTCTGCGAGCCAGCAGTCGAGTCTGTCAAGGCCACAAGTCACTGAACCGGATCCGTTTGGACGAGATTCCTCTGGTGGGACACGGTGAAGACACACACAACCCTGAGCCTTCAGCAGCCTTCGTAAATCACACCCCCGGCAGCTCCTCCCTTCTCTCTCCTTAATTTTTTTCCCTCCTTTCTTCTTATTTTCTTTTTCTTTTTTTGCAGAGCTGTGAGGAATGTTCGCTCGACGGGGTGGCTGCTGTTCACTGGAGCGACTCACCTCCCGTGTCTCACACTCATCCCATGTGTCTCCTATTAGCTACACTCACCAAAGAGAAGGACAGGGGAGAAGCTGGGAAGAGGAGAGAAGAGGAGGAGGTGGAAGAGGAAGAAGAGGGGGGAGGAATTTGATATGCTTTGTGCATGAGTGACTTGTATCAAACAAAGAAAAGGGCAAATACTTCAAAAATGTATGGAAACTGTGCACACACGAATACTCAAAAACTAGCAAAAAAAGAGATTATAATTTATTTCCAGATGGGTTCTTTTTTTTTTTTTTGCCTTCATTTGCATCTTGTTTCACAATCAAAAATAAAAAATAAAAACCGACCGCCATACCATGAAAATGTAAAAAAATAATACAAATAATATGTGCTGTATATATAATTATATCATTATCAACAAACAGACAACATTAATCATAATAACAATACGATTATCAGAAAACAGAACACTAAAATGCTGGTTTCATGCATATAGAACGCCCCCTCAGATACAAAGGGGGGGGGGGGTTACTAAAAATAGAACCAAAAGTTCCACCAGTTCAGAATAAGCGCCTAGCTACATGCAACGACATAAAAGGGATTCATGTACACATTCCTTCAAGTATTTTACACATACTGTACTTCACTGTTGTCAACCCCCCTCCTCCATGTTTTATTCTATACAGAACACAAAACAAGATTAAAGAACATTATGCAGGAAAACGCAGGAGTCTGGTGCAGTTTGCAGGAACTATGTGCAACATTTTCACTCCTTCCTTCGTCTTTTCTTCATCCTTCCTCTTGTTTCCTTCAATAAATCTGTCCAGTTATTGTTCATAAGTCCTTTTTGTTTTCAGTGCTTTTCTTTTCTTTTTTTTTTTGTTTGTTTCTATTTTTGCACCTCAGTTTATCCTCTGGGCTGCTCCTCCCTCACAGGGTCTTGTCACTTTCTTTCTTCAGGTGACTGAAAGGTACACAAATAGAAAAAAGAAAGAGAGAAATCATGTCGGTGTGGAAAACGAAAGCTCTGGTTCGGTTTTATTTTGGTGTCACTAATTTTGGCCTGAATGTTTCAGCTTTTATTGATACAATCCTGTTAGTTTATCAGCAAGCCTGACGTTGTTCAGAGTCAGACTGTAATCAAAATATAGAGATTTCTGAAAAATGGAAAGATGAGTGTATATTCAAAATAAAGTGTTTTTTATTGTGTGTGCGCATTCTAGTATTTGTTACCTTGTTTGGCCTATTTTCCCAAAATATACCACCTTGTAAGGACCGACTGCTCCTTATGGGACACGAAGCCTGGGCCCCATAAGTTCAAATGCTGTTTTTGGGTTGGGGTTAGGTTTAGGACTTAGGTGTGAACTGAGTTTAGGTTAGGTTTAGTATAAGAGTTAGTGTTAGGCTATACAAATAAATGAAAAATGAATGGAAGTCACTGAAAAGTCCCTGTTAAGATATAAAAACAAAATACTGTATATACATGCAGATATTTTATCTGTAGTCTTTCTCTCAAAAAAGAAAAAAAGAAAAAAAATATGTACAATAGGTTGCCTTCAGGCCCAGGCCACCCTTGAAAAAGAGATCTGTGATCTCAATGGGATTTGCCTGGTTTAATAACGGTAATAAAATAAAATAAAATAAAATCATTGGAAGTTCATCTATAACTCCAGTAAATATTGCCTCCACATCTAACACAAAAATAACTACAACTCAGTGATTTGTAAAGCTACTAAGTAAAGATTTAGTGTAGTAGTAGCTGAGAGTCACACCTAACACATACTCTGAGCATTAACTTAACTAACATCTAAAACACGCAGGATAGGTGGTCACCAGGAACAGGACTGAAAAGATAGGCACCCTCACACATTACTTATTGGGATATTAAGATATTTCATTTTCCCTTTTTATCCTGAAATAAAAGGGTGTCCTGGGATTTTTGACTCACTCTGTACATTTAAAAACTCATTAACATTTGGAGTCAACCCAATTTAAGATGGCCACCACTGCTAATTGACCTTAGTCAACGCAATGATGTCTGTAACTCAGTCCATTTTACAGATCCTCAACACAGATCTCATACAGGTTCTCAAGGATTGACCTAAATACAACTAAATCTCTTAAATAGATTTCCTGTTTATCCCTAAATTTGTGAGATATGAATTCAATTAATTTCACAAACAAATGACAGAAAAACGCTGGCAGGTTGTCAACTCAAAGCAGGATAGTTTGTTCATAAAGATATAAGATAAGATATACTGTAACGCTTTACAAAATCACACATTTACCCACTGTGTTATAACAAAATATCTAAATTTCTTGAATGTCAGATAGGCATAAATATCCTGATTAAAATAATATAACAAATAAACATAAAACTAAAGCACTGACCACTGGCTTATTGGTATTTCTGTAATGTAAAATTACACAGGGTGGAACTTATTGGCAGGGTTGGGCGATATTGGTAAAAAAAATATTATGTTCAATTGTAGCATTTAGCCAATAACAATTAATATCACAATTTATAGATGACAATTACACTTGCATGTTTTAGCTCTAAATCAGTTACCCTGTATTCTAAAATTATACTTCAGATCATCAAATATTTAGTCAAACTAACTTATTTTTCCACAATGTGGAGTGGCAGCACATCTTTAGAAACTTAACACGCCACGAGGTAACACAAAACGTCATAACATGACACTAATTGCAGTAGTTGCAAAATGACAAATATTCATTTTTGACAGTTTCTCTGACGATTAATTACACACGATATGTTTTTGCCCAACCCTAGTGGCATTATGCCACTGGAGCCAACAACGGTAATTTGGCAAAATGATATGAAAAATAAATCTGCTGTGGAAGAACTGCTGAAGCCTCCATGTTGAACAGTATTTTGTTGTACTGATGTGTTCCTTCAAGACATTTAAAACAATTTCTTGAGCGAATCTTGTGACATTTTCTTTATAGAAAGTTGCTATTTTAAAATTTTAATTTGCAGCTCAGAGGCCGTTGATGATTTTGAAAACAGGAGCATGAAGTTTGTGGAACTGAAGGTTGTGTTGTACATATTAAATCTTCGCTACATGAACAGGAAGCTTCTGTACCTGTAATACTCGTCCTGGGTGAGGGAGTGGTGGTGGTGGATCCACTGTTGTTCCAGGGCCAGTCTCTGGATCTGCAGCTCTGCGCTCTGGGCCTGCTGCATGGCCTGGAGCTGGTGGGCTGCTGACATGGGACCAGAGAGGGAGGACGGCTGGGGTAGGTCACGGAAAGGAGCACCTGATTTGTTTTGAGAAAAAAAAAGAATAAATACAGAGAGAGAGAGAGAGAGAGAGAGAGAGAGAGAACGGGGTTAGCCATCACCATCAAGAGTCAAAACGTGTCTTCATAAACTTTTCAGCTTTGTGTTAGAGAAGAAAACTGAACGAGTACATGGACGAGGAGCCTTCTCCTCACCGAACAGCTGCTGGCGGAGCACCTCGCTGTCAGTGAGGGGGTGAGCCAAGATCGGAGTGCCGAGGGTGGCTCCGGGGTAAGGGAGGCGTGCCATGGGAGACCCCGACGCCAACGGGTCCATCAGGGGGTGAACCCCGCCCGCCGCTGGATGCCAGTGATGTAATAGGAAATACAAGAAATATTTTAGATGAGTCAAAACACAATGCTCACATTCAAGTAATTCAAGCTACATTACAGAAATGTTTTCTTTTTAGTGGGGGGTGTAAAACACAAACACTAATATTTTACATTTGTTTTAGGTCTAAGTGATCTAACATTTCTGTAAAAAATGTCTGGCTGTCTGAGGGAAAGTCCTAAAAATTGTGAAGCCCATAGAAAAATTAAATTAAATTAATGCGAGATAACTAATGCAGTTATTTCCATGCAGAAACTGTTGATTGTTTTCATAGACAAGTTGACATTAATTCTATCTTAATTTGGGAATTTAAAACAGTGAATTAAAAATTATATTAACTATTGTGGTGTACAGGAACCCAGCAGGATTTAGGGTTTTAGGGGACGTGTTCTTCAGCCCCTTTTGTGGTATGTTGCTCTGTGCTGCCATTCTGTTTTTGGAAATGAAGGAATAAAGTCAACAGGTTTGCAGTCAGTTTGTCTCTTTCTTCTCACGTTACACTATTTTGGTGTTTTAGGAGAAAGCATAAAATAATTTGCAGCTGCTTTTTGTTGATCAGTAATAACACAGTCTACCAATGTCTCTGGGTAAAGTAACTAAATCAGTTGTTTTAATGCAGATATAACAGTTTATGAAAATAATGCACTGAGAGACAACAATTAAGGGTTTCAGGATTCTCTCCCACTTCGTTCACTTTCTTGTTTTCCTGGGACTATATACATTCATTCAACCAAAATGTTGTTAAAGTGTGTCGACAGCAGAGCTGGGTAGTAACTAGCTACGTTTACTTTGGAAAAATGTACTTTTAGAAGTAGTTTTACTATATACTTTTCACTACTTGAGCAATACTATTATGAAGTATCACTACTCTTACTTTAGTAAAATTTTTTAATCCTCTACCCACCATAAATAACTTCACTGAATGAAGAACAAACATGTTTTAACCGGAGAGACACCTACAGTTTATGCTGAAGTGAAACCTCTTCTTTATAAACAAGCTTTTGACTTGGAAAAGGGTTTCTTCTGTTGGAATTTGTTATTTTGTAATTATATTATTTATTTTTATTAATTTCCTTTAGTATTTAAAAATACCAGAATTTGCACATAACTTTCTATTTTTTGTCAGTCTGATGATTTTATTTTGAAATTTGATATCAGATGTAATATTCAGCCGTTTACGAAACACTTTTTTAATCTTTCTTGAGTAATTTCTTGGAAAACATATCTTTACTTGAGTAAAAAATATGTTAAAGTAGTGCTACTCTTGAGTGCATCTTTTGGGTACTTTACCCACCTCTGATCAACAGACACCTGGAAGTTACCAGAACCACAAATATTCTCTTCATTCTATAGATTCAGGAAATGACTGTATTTGTTGATGTTTGTTCCTTGCATCTCAAATGAGAAGGTTTTCTCTCTGTGTTTCAGGTTTGTGGTAAACAGTAGTTTGTGTGTGTTTGTGTGTGAGCTGATAGTGACCGTATCGTTAGTAGCAGTGGGTACCTGTGTCTTGCTGGTGCAGGTGAAGATGTGAGTGGATGTGTGAATGCTGGTGATGATGAGGCGTCACGTTCAACATCTGGAGACGCCCCAGATTCTCTCCTCCTCCGCTTCCTGCCCCTGTTGCTCCTCCACTCCCACCAGCAGCTCCTCCACCTGCTCCTCCTCCACCGCTTCCTCCGCTTCCCCCCCTTTCACGCTCCCTCTCTCTTTCTCGCTCTCTGTCCCCAAAGGCCGGCAAGGCTGCTCGGTCCCGCTCCCTCTCCCGTTCTCTTTCCCCGCTCCTGTCGCGCTCATATGAAGCCGGGGAGCGGGTGGGAGTGGGATAGGTCTCGGGTGGAGCAGCGGGGGCGGGGGGAGGTGGCAAATGAGTGGACAGAGAGCTGGGAAAAGAAGAATGGGGGACAGGGTGATGAATTGAGGCGGCGTTGGAAGTCGGCGGACCAGGCTGAGGAGGTGCTGGAGGCGGAGCAGAAGGGGCTGCTGGGGCTGAGGGGGCAGCCAGTGGAGCAGACGAAGGGTGAGAGGGGAGAGAAGGTGGGAGGAGAGATGAAGGAGGTGGATTGGACAGGGACTGTGGGGCAGGGGGGTTAGGGGGTCGGGCTACAGCAGCCATGGTCGGGTTTTGGAGGTGAGGAGGACCGGGTGGAGCTGGAGGTGGCGTGCCATAGAGTGACACTTCATTAACTGCTGCTGCACCTCCTCCGAGGAGCAGGGAGTGAGCGTGAGCGTGAGCATGGGAATTGGCGTGGGCATGGGCGTGCGAGTGTGAGTGAGCGAGAGCAATGACCGCAGGATCAGGTATGGATCCTGGTGGGAAGACCCGCTCATCACTCTTAAACTCAAATCCGGGCTTTATCCGGTCTCGATGAGCAGCCATTGCATGAGGGAATCCAACTCCTCCTAAACCTGCTCCCCCGATCCCTCCAGGTACTGGGCCTCCTGCCATCCCGGGGTGCCCACCAACACCTGGACCACCTTCGAGGCCGCCTCCGTACAAGAAGCCTAGGATGGCCGCTGCGGTTGCAGCGTCAGCTGGCAGGTGGTGGGGGTGGCCCAAAGCATGATTCTGAAACTGAGGAAGGAAGAAGGATGGGTGGACGTGGGGGTGACCGTGGTGTACCTGAGAGTGGTGCACCTGAGCACGACTTGCAGCCCCGAGTGGAGACATAGCATGCGGACGAGCATATTCGCTTAGAGTTCTCAGCGCTGGTGTGTCAGGGCCTAAGTAGGGACCTCCTAAACCTATTCCCAGGGCCCCCTGAGGGCCTCCAACTACTGCGGATGCCCCACCCATGGATGGTAAGAGGAGGGAGTGGGGGATCGTGTGGGAGAGACTGGGGTGGAGATGGTGTGCTGGAGGAAGGTGAGCATGTGGATGTGAGGGGTGATGCTGGGGGTGAGCGGGAGGGTGTGAGACTGGGTTGCCGGAGGAAGAAGCAGAAGAAGATGAAGGGTCAAGAATGATGGAGGATGAGGGGGGGAAAAAGAGCGAGGAGCCCTGACGACCCCCTCCAGCAGCGCTGACATCCTTCTGCTGCTAAACAGAAAACAAGAGAAGACAGTAAATCATGTTTGCCTGACCTACATTACTCCTCTCCCATTAAGCAGATCAATTTAATCTAAATCCAATCCATTAAATTTGACACTGTACATAATTATCACTGTGAAACTTGCACACCTGTAGATGTCGATCCAGTTCCCTCTCGCGCTCCCGTTCTCTCTCTCTTTCTTTTTCTCTCAGGTCTCTGGCCCTCTGCTCGACTTCCCTGCGAGCCCTTTCAATCATCTCATTCCTTTTTTTCCACAACTTGGAGCCGTCTAATGGGACGAAAAGGACATCACTGCGGGCACAAGAGTTTCCACTGCCGCGGTCTAGAATCTTGTGAAACCTTGAATTGACAGACAACAACAGAAAAATTTTAGTGAGGCGCTAAACACAAAACACACTGACAATCTTAAAGGTATTCACTGCAATGTCATCAAGAACCAGCTTAACAAAAACTTATAAAATGAGAAATTAAAGTGCCTGTGACATGCCTGTCTTTTAAATACAAAACGTCAAAGAAAACATCTTTATTTAAGATACTTGACAAAATACGTATTATTTTTCCCATTTTGTCACAAATTTCTTTTGAACTTGGCTCAGCTAAATTGAAACACAGTGACATCAAAGGGGAACTCTAAGAAAGAAAGTTCTCTGGTCTTTATTTACTGAAATAATATTATTTGAACTCTGACTCTTCTTATCTCTCTGATAGTGACTTAACATAATCTAAAGAAACATCAGATTCTTCTCTTCTGTCGATGTTGTTGGCCGTTGTAGCAATGCTTTGTTTACATACAGACTTTCCCCTTTGACATCACTTCCTGTTACTTCACATCTGAATATTTCAACAACTGCTCATCTCAGCAGTGTGATTTTTTTTGCAATATGTTATTAATGTTATCTCTTTCCAAAAATGCATTAATTTTTATTACAAAAAATGATGTCACAGGCACTTTAAATCCACACAATTCTCCTGTGTCCTTGAACAAAATTTCGCAAGCAAAATATATGAATATATGCCATCTACCTTGTACGTTGCTTAACTATGAAAACAGCCAATGCAACAGTAAATAGGTGAATTTTGTAAACAGTAAACGTATCAATCTAGAACATTTAAAAAGCCACAAGTGTTTGAATGATGTATGATGCACTATGCTGCTCTACTTAATCTCTAATATTCATTATCAACAATTGTATTATGCATTCATTCTCTTTTATTCATGTGTAGCAGCAGATTTATCTTATATTTCCACCTAAATGTCTTTTCTTCAATTCTATGCTTGTTGATTCCACCATATTTGTTTACCTATATAGACTTCGACCACCCTAATGTAGGTCATGCCTAGGGTTGTGTGACATTGGCAAAAAAATTATTACAATTAATTGTGGTATTTAGCGGATAACAATTAATCTAACTATTAATAGATGACAATTTCATTTGCCACATTGTGGCCTTTGTCTGAATTTTTTAACTTTCCTCGTACTCAGGTTTATGTCAGTGTTTCAGGCGAACAACCCTACGAACAAGTTTGTAGGGTTAGCATTAGCTGCTCTGTGCCTACTGCCGACACTGGGCTCACATGCCTGATAAGGAAAATGAGCCGCATAGCAAAATATATCATCACATGGCACTAATTGCAAAGTGGCAAATATTAATTGTTGACAGCTTTTCTGAGGATTAATCTGACACGATACAATTCTTCCCAACCCCAGTCATGACTTTGTGTGCATTTTCAGAATTGCACAATACATCAAGAAGACCACTAGAGTAAACTCTTTCAAACAAGACGATTTGATATAATTTTATGTTTTCTTTAAGAGTTAGATTGAAGATGATGAGAGGACTCTACCGTGCTGATTGGCTGGCGTGAATGGGAATATCCACGTGTTTTGGTTCAGGAGAAGGACTTCTCAACACTGCTGGTGGGCTTTGGCTCTCTTCCCTTTCCTCCAGGGGTTCCTCCTTGATGACAGGCGTAGGAGGCAGGCCAGAATCTGGATGTCCCTCTCCACCAGGATGGGAAGAGCTCGAGGCAGGCGTTGCGATGTTGCTGTTGTTGGTGGAGCTACTAAGAGGCGGAGGAACCTTGGAGACATTTTGAGGTGAGAGCGATTGTGAGTTGGTATTGCTGCTACTGGCGGAGCTGCTGCTGCTACTAGTGTTTGCCACAAAGCTGCCGTTGTTTCCATTGGGGTGATATGTTCCACTGAATTGAGGGTGGTTGTTCAAAGTGCCATGGAACGACGAAGGGCGGCATCCAGGTGAACAGCTGGATGGCACACCTGGCGCAGGAACTTGTATGCTGGGTGCTGACGAGGAGCCAGGGGGAAAGGATGAGAATGCCCCTATCTGATTGGTAGACGGGCTGGGTAAGGGAGAAAGGGGTGTCGGGGGAGTCTGGGCTGAGGACTGATAGTGTGAGGGACGTGCAGAGGGTCCCATGCCTGAGGGTGGTGGTTGGGCATGGGAAGCTTGAGTTGGGGGTAGAGTCGGAGGAGGAGTTGGATGTGGGTATTGTCCATGATGACTAGAAGAGGATGAAGGAGAGAGTGCAGGAGGTTGATTTGGGCCCCCACGGCTTTGGTACAGGGCAGACTCTCGCAGGTTTGTTTCCCTTTCCCTGTCTTTGGGACCAGACTGGTAGTGAGGATGTGGTGGGTGAGGGTGTTGAGTTCCTCCAGGTCCTGAATACTCTCGACACAAGTTTGGATTTACTCCAGGGGAGTTTAGGTACTCCCGATTTGTGCCAGCAGAAGGAGGTCCCCCAGCAGGAAAGTCTTTTCCTCCAGTAGGAGGGTACTCTCTGTGAAAGTGGTCCGCTCCAGAGGAGGATGTTTGTGTCTGGTCCATGGGAGGAGGCGGAAAGTCCCGGTTTGATGAGTTTGGGGGATGGGAGTGAGGGTGTGAGGGCAGGGACGAATGGGAAGGGTGACTGGGATTGTTTTGAGGAGATGAAGGTGGGTCACGGTTGAGGATAGGGGTGACTGGTAACCCACTGGTTGAACTTGGAGGGTTTCCTTGTGGTGTGGAGTTGCTGTTGGGGTTGCTGTTACTCACGACCTCCCTAGACTGGCCTACAAACTCACCCCATCTGTTGCAATCTTTGTCCCTGGGATGCCCCCCTGTGGTTCCACTGGGGCCGAAATCTCTGCTCTGGTTTTGATTTGGCAGATTAAACTCCCTTCCTCCCTCACGTTCCCTTTCACGCTCCCTGTCTCTAAAAGCTGGACCAAAGTCTCTTCTTTCTGGACCTAAGTTAGGTCCGTCTCTCCCACCACCTTGGTACTCTCGATTCTGCCCTACTGAGAGACCGCCAAACTCCCGACCTGGAATGCTGGTGGATCCCCCCATCGTGCCACAACCATTAGTACCATTTCCCCCACCACTACCATTGCTGCTGTTGCCAATGGGCGCAGAAAACTCCCGGCTGATCTCTCTCCCCCCACACTCCCCTCTCACTCCCCTCTCCCTCTCTCCTGCAGCTCCCCTCTCTCTGTCCCCTCCCCCTCCAGCATACCTGGGAAGGTACTCCCTGTGGGGGTGGGGGTGAGGATGGGGGAGGTAAGAGGGGTGGGAGGAGGAGTGGCGAGAGGATGGAGGGTTGTAAACAGAGGGGAGTTGCTGCTGCTGCACAGGAGGCTGGTGCTGTGGGTGGTGGTTACCAGAGTAACGGGAGTAGCCCCAGCTACCCTGGCAACCGGTTGCCGTGCCACCCTGCCAACCGGTGGAGCTGTAGTGATGAGGATGGCTGGAGGGCTGGGTCTGGGGCTGAGACTGGGACTGGGTACCGGATTGCGGCAGCAAAGAGGGAGGCGTTGACTGAGTCTTGTCCAAGAGTTTGTCTGATTTTTCACTTTTGTCTTTTTCCATCTTAACTTCAACGGGCAAGTTTTGACCCCCATGCTCCAAGGGTTTCAGAGCAGGTGGAGGAGGGAGTGGAGGGGGTAACGAGTGAGGCATGTTGGGGCTGTTATGTGAGAAATCTCCTCCAGAGATAGTTGTCTTGTTGATGCACTGTGTGCTGGCTTTGGAGGTCATTCTGCTACCACTTAGGGCGCCCTCAACACCCGCTGACGTACCGTACTCAACTTTACACATTAGCTTAGAGTCCAGGGAGAAATACGACTTCCTCCCACTATTGCTGTCGTTTGATGAATCTCCTGCTCCACGTACAGAAGGAGTTAGACTACAGGAGGAGCAGGGAGTGGAGGGCGGCTTTAAAGACGGGCAGTCCTCAACTGCCTCCACATCTCGCTTTTCTCCATCTCCACAGGATTCTTCTCCTCTCGCCTCTCGTAGCGCTCTCCTATCTTCTCCTGAAACCTTCCCCGCTCCTCCATCTTTGTTTTTTTCTCGTTCCCCTTGCTTTGGCGAGTCGGGGCCATCAGAATCAGAGTCCAGGCTACCCAGAGGTGAAGCAGAAAGACTTGGAGATGAAGAACGATTGTCCTGGTCGATATCGCGCCCACTGCTCAGACTACTGCTGCTATTGGCCAGACTCCCTACAACTGAACTCCTGCTGCCCTGGGATTGGCCGTCTTCGTTGTCACTCTCGCGGGATTGGCTGGGAACTGTGGTTGGAGCCGGGACAGTGGAAGGAGTAGAGCTTTCAGTCAAATGCGTTGATGTTGGAGGGTTTGGGGTAGAGCCTGAATCCTGCTGAAAAATGTAAAAAATCTGGATGAGATGAAAAATTATAATATTGACTGACTGCACACTTACTGAATGGAAAAAATAAAATTTTAGCTGAGACCGTCGCTTACGAGCGATCTATCTGAATCATGACCTTAAAATCACTCTTTATGTAACAAAATGTAACACAAACCTGAACTTTCTGCCTCTTTGGAGGAGAAACAAGTTCCTCCCCCTCGCTCTCTGATGAATCATGCCCTTGTGATCTGCGACTGAAGCGATTTACAGCCAATTCCTCACCAGCACTTCTTTGCTAAAACAACACAACCCTTAATTATACTGTGATGATTTTAAATCTTTTAATAGAATATCTCTTTTTAGAACAAAGCCATAGCTGCATGCACACATACACCTATAC